>JANHQD010003282.1:0-10025 GCA_024721195.1 Marasmius sp. AFHP31
TCCCCAGCTGAAACCACCGACTCGCACACCTCCCAAACCACTACCTCCAGTATATCCAGCATGTCTACTCAGGCAACCGCCAGCGCCACCCTCGAATCCCTTCTTACCCGCCTTGTCAATCAGCAACAGTCCCAGCAAGCCCAGCTGGACGCCATCAGAGACGCCTTCAAGGCCAACAAAGATGAAGGAGCAATCATTGCAAAGCCCGCCGCCTTTAAAGGCGATGCAGATGATGTGGCCAGGTTCCTGCCCATGTTTAGGAACTGGGCGACAGAACAGAAGGCGTTGAGGATTAAGGCAGGGCCAGGAGTCCCTCCAGCAGACGTTGGGAAGTTGGACCACAGGAGGACCATCCAGTCCGCCTTGTCGTTCTGCGAAGGGGGAAAAGCCGGCCGCTGGGCGGCCAACTACTTGAAACAGATCATCACCTCCTTGACCGACGAAAGTGTTGCATTCCCTTTTGACGGAAAGTGGGAGACCTTTGAAAAACAGTTCAAAGCGGCACTTCATGACAGGTCCCTCCGTCGACTGAAGTTCATACTACATTCCCTCCTCTCGTTGAGGCCCTAAGTAGTCCTTCTCAGAACCCCAGGAATAGTCCTTCTTCGTATCCCCATGGCCTGTTCCAAAGTTATCTCTTTCTCGGCGCGATGGAAGGATAATATCTGCTCCGACTTATCTAGTCAAATTCCTGGCGATCCTTGTGGATCCAGGTACTGGTGTTGTAGCTCCGATGCTTGGGTCGCAAGTCTCTTCCACTTACCTCAAGAGTCCCCTCAGTTCTAGCCTTTTGAACTAGCTGTGGCAACTTCTGAAGTGTAGTTCTATGTCCTGTTCTCCTTCTAGTATATGTGCTCTACCCTCGGAGGCGAAGTAGTAGCTCCAGAAACCGTCGATCATATCTCGATCACTTGGATACTGGGCCTTGAACAGCTTATACGGTGGCACCACTTCTAACTTCCGAAGTAAATTTTATCTTCCGTTCTTCCGGTTCAGAACTAAGTGGAGGCTAGAGGCGTATCCCTCCAACCTTGCTTACTTCCGCCCCGAACTCAGTATGAGTTTGCACAACATATTTGAGCACTTCAGAAACGCGCTATTCCGTGAGTGATCCCATATTCTGTGCCTTCGATATTTCTGAACGTCATCTCTAGAATTCTACGACGTTAATCCTTATCCGGACCACTCCACCTTCAAAGTAGGCGATCGCCGTCTCATCCTCTCCCTTCCGTTCGATCAGTGGAACGAGACTTTGTTCGGCCTCCTGTTTCAACACTTCTTCCTCAGTCGACATCGTTCCCTGTACTGGGGCTACCTCGTCCGATATGATCATCACCAAGACGAGGTGTACTTCTGCGAGGCCCACTTCCATATCAACCTTCCTCTCACGGCTCGGAAGTTCGTTAATACCGTCGCCGAAGGTATTGCCCGCGTTGGGTTCCTTTCCATGAAGACCGCCCTCGTTCCTGGAGCCGTCCAAGCGTGGATCGATGCCGTCGTTTTTGCCGCCGAAGCTCCCGCTCCTCCAACCTTGGGTTACGAGGAACTTCAGTTCTTTGTATTTACCCCTCAGATGGGTCGCTGGTTGTCTCGTACACCGCTAGCCTACTGTCCTCTAGTCTGCGACCTATATTATTTAGACCGCCTTCAGCAGAACGAAGCATGGCATTATACCGATTCGGAAGTAGCTGTTCCATCCGTTATTCCTTGGTACAATCACCTAGACGACTCTGTACTGCCTAGTTTATTCCACTTAGACGCGTAGTACTTCTTTAAGTCTTCATAACATGACCGTGCCTTTCCTTCCGAAGTTCAGCCATCGAATCTCAAGGCTAAATTCTTAGTTTATCTGCTCCCGTGGAGCCGTTCTGGTTCGGGTTTCAGCAGGTACTACTTAGTTCCATCCTTCGGAACTTCGTCTTTCCCCTTTCAAATCCTTCTTAAATAGGTAGGATGCTGGGTTTACCGATCAGTACAAGTCTTCCTTGCTTGCCTCCGTCGATCCTTTCTCATGCCCAACATTCGCACCATAGAAGACCACTTCTGCAATCTCCTGTACAGTACGTCCTAACCATCCTTTTCTTCTGAAGTTACTCTAATATGTTTCAGAGTTGTACAAGCACTGGCCATACTACGAGGACTATTCCGCCAAGTCGACCGATCGCAGCCTCATTCCTCGCATTCCTCTCGACCGTGAAAGGGAGGCCTTATTAGGCTTGCTCCTTCAGCACTTCTTCTTAAGCCGACACATCTCCTTCTATTGGGGTTTCGTCGCCTGTTTCGACTTCAGACAGGCCCCCATCTACTTCTATGAAGACAACCTGTCCGTGTACATCCCTCTCGAATCTCAGAACGTTATCGACATGGTTGCAGAGGCAATCGCTCGCGTAGGGTTCCTAGGTTCCCGTACGGCCTTTACCCCTGGAGCCACCCATGCCTGGATCGATTCTGTTGTCCACTGCATGGTCGATCCTCCTCCTTCGAAGTTGGAATTCAAACAGTTGACCTTCTTCCAGTACGACCCTCTCATGGCTCACTGGGTTACTCGTCCGTCCTGCCACCACAATCCTGTCCTCCACGAAGAGTTCTATCTCGACGAGTTAAACCGACCCGATTCTCCATCCGTTTGGGGCTACCAGCGCGACGATTCTGAGCTGGACGAGTACTTCGGATGGGACGAAGTTGCGGTCCACAACATGTGGGAGTAGGACTATTTTTCCTTTAAAGTCATTCTAGACTCGTACATCTATCTCTCGTTCC
Organism: Marasmius sp. AFHP31; assembly: GCA_024721195.1. Lineage (NCBI taxonomy): Eukaryota > Fungi > Basidiomycota > Agaricomycetes > Agaricales > Marasmiaceae > Marasmius > Marasmius sp. AFHP31. The sequence goes on from JANHQD010003282.1 coordinate 2,761, forward strand.
TTTACTACTTTCGTAGCTAATCTATTGGTCTTCCTTTTCAAGTGCCGAAGTTGATCATACTCTTCGACTTAGACGAAATAGATTCAACCCTGCTTGTACTTCAGTCCCTTATTATCGAATCTGAAGCTCTCTAGTCTTTGCCTTCTTATAGTCATGCCTCGTCGGAAGTTCCTAAGTTCATACAGTTCCATCTGCTCTTGAGATGAGGCTCTTGCCCGATTCACATCGTGCGGCGTTCCTTCCTTTTATTCGTTGGTCGCTCATTGTCATTGTCCAATCCTTCCCTTGGTCTGGTCACAGAGACTAGTCGATGTTCTGAAGTTTGTAGAACAGAGCGACCCCTACAGGTTTCGGGTGCAGTAGGATGACTTAGTATCGTCTTATCCTTCCGCGCTAGTCCTGAACCTTTTACTAGCCGTTCGGGCTCACGCTAATACTAAATATACTTCAGATAATATCCCTTCTGAAGTTCCATAAATCGCTTAAAATTAAGCTAAAATAATGAGCGCTAGTAGCAGGCGCTACACCGGTGGGCTGAGTCAGAATGAACTGGTGGAACTATAACCTCTGAGCACACCATCAATAGGACCGCCGGTCTAAAAAATTTGTAGGCAATATTGACTGACGGGGCAGGATTTTACCTTTTCGGGAAACATTCCTACCAAAACATAGAATAAACAGGCAGAATAGATGATTGGTACGATAGTTAGTTGAACAAGTATATAAGGATGTAGGAATTATGTAGGTTCCTCAGCAAGTACTACCCACATTAGTAGGAAAGTTCGGAACATCTGCCCACACGCATTAGCATTAAGCAGTCTTGTATCTTATCTAGAGCATTGCCCGGTTTCTGTAACAAGTTCCGTGAATTGTCAAGAATAGAAAGTTTTTGAATCACATAGTTGATCGTTTGAATCGTCTAAGTTGTACTGTTGTCCTTGTTCCGTTGTCATATCGTTTGGCCTGTCAAGTGGTCTTGTCGTCCGACATTGTTGTATAAGATCCATCGAGAGGTCTAGTCATATCGCCCGTCGAGAGGTGTTTTGTCTGTCAAAGATTGTATTTAAACTGTCGTTTTGTTTCTTTGCCTTTACCTTTTCCTGCTGAATCAACCAGTCTTCAAGTTATAACTGATGGAGTTACCCATTGTTCTGTCTATTTTTAGCAGGGCGTAACCTTTGTCAAGCCAACACATTCCTAGCATTCTCTGGACTCACAGAAGTGTTAGTTGCACCCGCACTTTTTGTGTATAGATTATCCCTTCTACTTACGACGTCCATTAATGGTGGTACAAGATGTAGCACTCACTGACTATCTGGTTGAAGATATTCACAGTGATTAGGAGGGCAATGTTATGAATTGCCCCACTGTTCCTCCTGTTTCCTTGGTCCCCTGATTATTTCCCTTGATTTCCCTTTGAATTCACTTCATTACATGTCCCCAGTATTGCATTATGACTTCCTTGATGTTCCAGACCATTCCAGACCTTGTGTTCATCATTCCATGATTTCCATCATGATATTGCTGTACTTGACATCCCTTGATTGTTCATCAGATTCTACCTGTCCCCTTTGATATTCTTTGATGTTTCACATTGTTCTTTCATCTTTCCTTACTAGGACTCGCTCCCACGGCTCAGTATGCTGTACAACTGACATATATACTCATGGACACCTGTAGATAGTTCCCTAGCTTATCCACTTTGTCTCTACACCCAGTACAGAGTATAGGATGTTATGCACAATGCTAGACCTTCTACCCTCAACCTCTTGACACAGATGAGGTGGCCTGAGAAGCCTTGAACCTTAGCCTTGCTCCTGACAGGCAATTGTCTAAGGATGTATACTCAGATATGCTGGGGAATGGTTAGTAATGGCAAGGAAAAGGGGTGTGGGAAGGTACTGGGCAGCTGGTGCAAAGCCCATAATGTCTGAATGTTGAGATGGAGGGGTGCCAGAGGTAATCAGGCCTCTGGAATAGCTAGGAAGAGTGTGAGCTAAAAAAAATATTCTCAGTTGAGAACACACACAACTCACTTCAAATCATCGCCAGCATACTAGATCATAAGCCCAATTCCCAGCCCTGACCAAGAGCTTGGAGAGCGCAAGACAGTAAAGAGGGGAAAAAAGGTGACGGTCAGAAAAGCAAGTTGGGATGTGGTTCAAGGGAGCCTGAGAACCAATGTGCTGTGTTGTGATAGGTGGCTTTGGAAAGTGCCAATAAACTGCTCAGTTGGTTCCCACACCCACTTTGGGTTGCTCAGTGCTTCAATCATGTTCTGGCCCAAACTCTGGGGCACAATGGCACAGAAGCATTCAGGTCTGTTTAGGATTTTCTCCAATTCCCCAATGTCAACCTGGGTCAACTTGGTAAGCTTATCTCAATGTCTGTGTCAATGCCGTGTTTGGTGACCACACTTGAGCCTGACAGGCACCATGGGACACACAATACACCCAAACAGGACAATAATCAGACACTTGTAGACGGGTCTTTCTCTATCAAGGTGCTGTTTGTTCCAATTATAGGCCGTCTACAACTAGCTTTGTACGGTAGTTTATATCGACATTACTACCACAGCAATTGTACATACTATAGAATGTTGTTTTCATTGATTTTGAATACTTTATCCTTGGTTATTCCAGTTATTGTTAATCTGTAACATTATGTGTTCTTATTGAGTGTGGACACAAAAAATATATAATTGAAGGTGCATGTCAAGGGGTGCCACCAATTGGAATCTTGGACATAGGTATGCTTGCATGGACTGACATGAGAGATTGATATCTGCCCTCTCACTGACAGTGGTGCAGGCCCCACATTGCATCTTGTCATCAACTTCCATCCCCTCTTTATGTCATCTCATATTCTACAATGTTTTTCTTTGTGTTCTCTACAACAAATGACCAATAAACACACTTTTCCTATGATCAACATCTACAACAGTCTGATATATACAGCTCATCAAAATCCATCACCCTAGCATCAACCTTTCATCTGGAATGTCTTCCCCCTCACTCAGACAAGGTTTCTTACCAAAGCTGCGAGTTCTAACAGTTGAAGGAGTTCTGGGAAGGGACAGAGAGGGCCGCTTCAAGTAGGAATGTAATGGTGGGCTGTTGGGTGCCAAATAGTCAACCGGCACTTGGTCTAGCTGTTGTGCTGTTGCACAAGGCAAAGACCACAAAGTTGAGCACAATCACCCTCATTGCTCAATAAAGAAAGAAAATATAAAGTTATGGATGTGGCGTCCACACAGTCAGCTTGTCATACCTCAATGTACCACTGTTAGCAGCAATAATACTCAATCCTTATTGTAGAAAGACAAATTTGGTATGGAATTATATGTTTGAACACCCACCAGAGTCATTGGGCTATGTTTCAATCATGAGAGTTGGTGTTTTCATGAAGACACCCATTTCTATTCAGTGAGGTGGCAGAGGCTGTGAGGAGGGTCCCCCCCTGCTGTTAATGTCCCTGATCCCAATCGGTGGCACCCTTTGGTGCATGTCTAATTCAATATTATGATAATTATGATAATTACTAATAAAATGTCCTAAATGGATCCTGATATGCTTCAGCCTCATTTTGTGCCCACTGCTCCCAAGGCAAAGCAAGAACCTGCACTTTCAAGGCTCTGCCTTCTTCGGTGAATCTGCCTGGGAAGGTCTATTGAAAAGAAAAACCATCAATTGTGGTACAACACAAGTAAGAGGGGGAATGAGAGCCCAGAACAATGATACTCACCTCAATCCATTCAAGCATATTCTTCCTTCCTTCCTCTCCACCCTCAGGATCAATCTGCATCTCCAAACAACCTTTCGCAAGCCCAAAAAACATCTGGCAGAGCAAAAGCAGCTCCTGATCAAGACAGCAGTGTTTGAGTAGTGACGAGGTCACCATGTTCTTGAAGCATAACCTCAAGTCTCTAGTGGTGTCATTGTTTTCTGCACCAATTGGGGCAAGCTCCTCGAAAAGGGAGACATAGGCCTTGACAAGCTGCCTACAAGCTTCTTGGTATGCAAGGTGCCCTGGATCACCTGACTCGCTCCCTCTAGAGAGATCACAGCGGCAGTCTGTGAGGTGCACATTGTCAACATCAGCGACTTCTGACTGAACCTGGGGAAGAGGCCATGAGCATCTGGTAGCATAGACAACAAGGCAGTTCACAACATCCTTTTGCAGAGTTGCACCTGGGGGATATACAAGGTGAAAACATCCGGGATGGTTCTGAAATTTGTGCACAAGACACTGCACAAGATTGAGGCTCTCCTCTTCCCCACCCATCTTACGGTTGTGAGCATTGACCTCACATTGGCCATTGTTGTGAGATGAATGACTGTTGGCCTTGACAAGTGTATTTTCACCCCCCTTCAAGTAGTTTTCCAGTGCTTCCTTCTTGTCCTTGTTTTTGCAGATTCCAGGGCCATCCTGGTTATAAATACACATAAGCACAAAAGCGGTCACAAGGGGGAAAGTAATCAGCCAAACTAACATATTTCCTCACCCATGGTACCAGCCCCACAAGTGCAGAACCCCAGCAATAGTAATTGTTCCTCAGAAGCATGAAGGCAAGGTCGACATTCCACAGATCATCCAATAGATCCTGAGATGGTTTGGGAATCAATGTGCAGTACCCCCTCCAGTTTGTGAAAAAGGCCTTGGTTCCATCAGAATAGAGTTGACTGGGGCTATTGATGCACGCAAAAAGAGGTTCAGTACCTATGGGAGAATGGAATAGAGGATAGAGGTATTCATACCTGTAGCTCAGGATTTTGCTGGTCGTCAGGTTCTGGAGCCACTGCCGCACGATGTCATACCTCTGGGAGTTAATGTCGATGTGGAAATGACGTGACCTAGTCCAGTCAAGTAGATATTCCCTGAATGATGTGTGGTGTATGGTAATCACATTGTCCTGATCACCGATGTACAGCACAGAGTGCATTCCCCATAGTCTCAAGGCCACTTCTCCCGAGGGCAGACCCAGCAACAACTCGATACATGCCGGGGTTGGTTTCAGATATTCCTCCTCCCTCTCCTCCTCGAACTGCGTAAGGACAACAATGGCCGCAAGGATCGGGTGAACTTTGTCGGGGCTGCGATTAGCCGTGAGAATAATGCTGTATAATGTGTCGAGTGCTTCGTAGGGCGACGCTCCTGGATGACTATTCGGAGCACTTTTGAGGATGAGACAAAGTTGATCCATCGGGTGTTCATCACCATGCGCTATGAATCTAGAAACGGTTGCCGCATAGACGAATTGGCTGCACGATTTGTCGACTAAAGTTTCGAGGTCCTTCACCGAAGGCCAGGGAACTGGGAACCGGACTTGTTTGTATCTGGGGTTGCTGACGACCTTCTGGAACTGGTGGCGGTAGTATTTCATGATGTCCTTGGCAGGTCTGAATTGATCATTCAATAGGATGATCTTCGAAAGTTCAGAGAGTGAAGCATCGGCAAACGCTTCCTGCAGCCATGCTTCTGGACGACTGCAAACCAGGAAACGCAATGAAGAATGAGATGTGCTGTGAAACGCGGATTGGATCATGGAGAGAACTCGTCGCTGGGTTTGCTCATCACCGCATTCGTCCAGGCCATCTATAATGACCAAGTTGGCAGCCTCTGTTTGTTTGGTTCTCCTCTGCTGATCAGGGTCTTCTAGCTTTGCGAGCGCACGCTTCCCCATGGGTTTCTGTACACGCTTCGGCCTTGTCTGGCGCAGGGATGAGTTCTGGCGAAGGGATGATTTCTGGGTGGGAGGAAGTGTCTGGCGTCTGTACGGTTCAACAACAAGTTCTCGGAATTGTTCCTCTATGCAAGCTTCGAGTATCGTTGGATCGTCCGAAATCCTCTGGTTGATTGAAACTCGGCAAGATGGATTCGTGACGACAAGACCGTGTGCGATGGTGAGGACAAGAGCCGAAGGGTTGTTTCGTTTTGGGTCAGATCGGAAGAAGAAGAATGAGGAGACCAGACGGCCTTCCTTTTGACAAGTTTTGGCAACGGTCATGGCGATGGCGGTTTTCCCTACACCTGCGGTACCTGAGAGCCAGCAGATAGGAAGCTCCTTTCTTTGGGACAGAATCCATTCCCAAATGATCCTGAGGACTTCCTCGCGGGTTCCAGGAAGACAGTCCCCCCGCGAATACTGTTGCTCTGCATTGTGTGAAGCTCCGACGCCCGTGATTGCATCCTGAAGACGTTTGAGCCCGAGTGCTAGTACACCAACATGCCCATGGTTATCTTCACATTTGACGGGAACAAAAAACTAGCAACTCACGAAGGTCGACAGTTGTGTTGAAGCTATTTACGAAGCTGACGTTCTGGGTGCCGCCAGCGTTATTGTTGTTCTGCGGGCCGGAGCCACTTTGGTAGTTTTGTATGCCCGTATTCATGACCACGGCGTTGAGGATGCCAAACAGGCAGGGCTTTCGGCGATGGTTGGTTGGGAAGCCTTCGAAGCTTGGCGAATGGAAGGATGACGATTATGGAAGACAGAGAATGTCGAGGGGAAGAGGGGGAGAAGGGGAGAGGGGGAGAGGGAAAGCGGGGAAGCGGGGAAGCGGGGAAGGGGGAAAGGCTGAGAGGAAGGTGGAAGAGGAAGGAAGAAAACGACTTTCCCTATGTGGATGGGGGCTGTTGAACACGTTGTGATGGCGCGGATGCAATGAGCACAGATAGTGAGGAGGGGCGAAGTCCCTTGTCGGGCTGGTCAAGACTCGCCCACACAATCATTCATGGGATTCAGTGTGGGAGTGGAGATGGTGTCGCCGACGAGGTTCCAGAGATCAGCCAACGCTAGCGGCGAGAGATGGGAGGAGGGTGATATCCGAGTTGTGCTATTATTACCAACATTCAGAACTTCAAGACTCGCCGCAGTCTCATGGTTCATTTCCACCCACTTCCTCTCATCCGCCCGCTCAAACTCCACGTTGATGCCAGGTCTTATCAATCGATGGCTATGGATACATGTAGATCCACTTCGTGGCATTAGGTCGACTCACGGGAAAAGGGTGGACCAGCTTGTCGCTCCGTTTGTTGGTGATGGTTCGAATTCCAAGTTGTGTAGGCGCTTGTTCAAACGTTCAGACGCGAGTGTTTCTCTCACTCCCATGTTCTCGACGATCGCTACCACCGTTTTCAATGTGGTCCTCTCATAACCCGACTCTCAAGAAAAACCATTGCCAGTCTTATGCCGAGGAGAAGATGTACGAAGACTCTTGGGCCTCCATTCACAGAACCAACTTGGCCAAGTCATTGATCGAAGC
>JANHQD010003287.1:0-17715 GCA_024721195.1 Marasmius sp. AFHP31
CAAGACCTGATGTTGCATACTGCACTGGTCAACTAGCACGTTATTTATCTGACCCAAGTAAGGAGCACTTCGCTGCAGCTAAACAGTGCTACTTATATCTTAAGGGAACGTGTGACTACTGGCTTGTCCTAGGAAACCAAGCTAATACTTCTTCTGTCTCACTTGTTGGATATGCCGACTCTGACGGCATGACTACGTACGGAAATAAACCAATAATGGGCTACGCCTTTACATATAATGACTCGCTTATCTCTTGGTCAAGTAAGCGTTGTTCACTTGTAACACTATCGGTCACTGAAGCCGAATTATATGCACTCGCAAATGCATCAACTGAAGCTATATATCTTAAAAGCTTCATTGACGACATATTTAACTCTACTATGGATCCTGTTAAGATGTATACTGACAGTGAATCAACTTTGAAGATTGTTTGTGCACCCGAAGAACAACATTCTCAACATACTAGACACTTCAAAATTCGTAAGAATTTTATCAGCGATCGCGTAGATCAGTAGTACATTACTGTACATTGGATCTCAACTAAATATCAACACGCTGATACTTTAACTAAAGCATTACCTCTTGAAACACTCAAGCACATCAATGAACTACTTCACATTCGTGCTTGAAGGGGAGTGTTAAACTTAATCTAACTAAACTGAGTTTCAACTTTATTTTAACTCCGCTTTAACTTAATACTTACTTACCGTATATACTTTGCACTCTGCAATACTAGATCAATACCTTTTGATCCCCAATCTTTCGCTCTCACCTTAAGTTTCACTTGAATCTCGTAGCCTTCTAACAGCCTCTGAGGGCAGACCACATATACTAGAAGGAGAACAGGACATAGAACTACACTTCAGAAGTTGCCGCAGCTAGTTCAGAAGGCTAGAACTGAGGGGACTCTTGAGGTAAGTGAAAGGGACTTGCGACTCAAGCATCGGAACTGCAACGCCGGTACCTGGATCCACAAGGACCGCCAGGAATTTGACTAGATAAGTCGGAGCAGATATTATCCTGCCATCGCGGCGAGAAAGAGATAACTTTTGAGCAAGCCATGGGGATACGAAGAAGGACTATTCCTGGGTTCTGTGAAGGACTACTTAGGGCCTTAATGTGAGAGAGGAATCAAGTATGAACTTCAGTCGATGGAGGGACCGTATTCGTGAAGGTACAAGGAGATGACTCCTAGACGGAACCAGATAGGAAAATATATCCACCAGCTGCAGCTGGGCTGATAGGAACGAATCCCATCAAATAGTGCGTCTACAAGGATCTTCCGAAGCAAATAGTAATTGTTGACTTTGGGTCCAAAACGCGTAGAATAATACAAACTCTCCGAAAGAAATACCAAAGAAGGTAGTTTTAGATAGAAATCAGATGTATATTCACAATCGGTATGATTAGGTAGAATTAGTCACTGCTAGGGTATATAAGGACTGGGGTTTTCATCAAGGATCCCCAGGCAATCCATACTATTTCATCAGGAAAGCAACTAACGCCACTGACTAGGCTGAGGAGGCGATCTGTACAAAAGTATCTACAAGGCTCCGAAAGCAGAAACCTGATTGGTGGCACGCTCTAGGGTCTTTGGGTTAGCTTCAGGAGAGACATTAGAACAGAATAGAACAATTTGTTGAACTTCAGAACTTGACTGTTTGACTTAAGAAACTTATTGAACTTATTTGGTATCCAACTACGCCGATTGGCAAGGCTAGTTGAACCTCTGAGGTGTCTGAGCTAAGGAGTTCATTCCATTGACTGATTGGCAAGGTCTTTGGTTTGGGTAGACCACTTGGGGTCATTATTGTTACTTGGGTATTTGAACTTTGGGTATTCTGAACGCTTAGGGGTTCTTCTGCAGTTGCTTTGAGGCTCAGAACAAACTTACGCAGCACGCACACACACATTGCTCTTCACAATACGAGCTATATTCCCTCCTACCAACTTACACACACACACATACACACTCCCTCCAAGCTTTAGAAAAAGTGCGGAGCTTTGCTTAGTTCGTAGAAGAACTTCTTGTATCGATTTCATCAGCTTTGGTGCAGTCTGACTAAGAGCGGAACCTTTGATCAACGCCGATCCACATTTCCCACGCCTTTCAGCTACATCCAGTGTTGGGGAGATTTGGCTATATTAGTTAGGTTTTATTTACACCGGCGTGTGGCGCATCTATAGCGGGGAGGTTATAAATGGATAAGTAGGGGTCCATAACCTCCAATTATGAGGAAAAATAATGAACCCTTACAATTGTCCTAAAGCGCTAGACGCTAAGACTCAGATGCAGAAGCGGTGGCAACAGGAGTCGTCTAGCAGAGACGGCGACAGAGAGGATAGAGACAACGAGCAGAGAGCAAGAGCAGGTAAAAGAACTGGTCCCAACGACAAGTTAGATATATTGTAGATGAAGGAGAAAACAGAAGTACTACTCACCTGGTCCCAACAACAAGAGGTCAAGATGAGGGACCAGGTGCAAACTACCTAGCTTATATACTGGAATGTGAGTTGTGCGAGAATAAAGAAAGATAATAGGGAACAAGGGGAGAACAATAGTAGTCCAGGTATAGAATAAGAACGAGTCCGAAACGAGTAACTGTTGTATGTCAAAGAACAAAGAGAACGATGGAAACAATAGATGGAATCAGTTGTGAAGGTGATGTGAAAGAACAAGGAGAACAAAGGGAACAATAGATGCGATCAGTTATGAAGACGATGTGAAAGAACAAGGAAGGAAATGATGGGAATGATGTGGAGAGGGGAACTGGGTATCTAGTGGGCATCAAAGTATCAAACAGGCGCTGAAAGGGGAATGGGCGCTAAGAAAGGAAAAGATAGGGGGAAAAGCGGCACTTCATGTCAACAATCAGTACACGGCAACCAAGTGTCCAGTTCTTGGACCCATGTATATGCCAACCGAATCCTGCTAATGAGACCACTGGCTCACTTGCCTCTTCTAAGTATTGAGCCAGCATAGTTAAATGCACAGTGAGATGAAAGTAAACCTCACATTTGACTATAAGAGAATCCTTGAGTTCTTGAGGATGCTTGCTAGAGGTGATAATCGAGTAGATCGTCCTAAAGCTTTGAGACTAGAGTCTCCAGCCTTTATACATAAGTCCTTGGGTATATACAAGTCATAGTACATAGGTAAGTGAGAATACAGCATATGGTTGAGATAGCAAACATAGGCGTAGTAGTAAGCATTACTGCTAGAAGAGCAGAGTGAGTAAGTATGCATGGTCATACAGACTTTCTGTCTAAGTAACCTAGGGAGAAAGCTCAGTTAGCTTTGGACGCTATTGGCTACAAAGCTGAACCTTGTTACAAACTAAAGAGATACGGAGTACCTATGGGATTCCATATAGTATCTTTCATATGAATGCAAGTGTCATATAGTAAAAGAATAAATAGTAGACGTGTAAACAACATGTCAATATTGTGTATCACATGTATATCACATGTTCAATACTAAGAACTCGTTTCAAGATAGGCAAGCCAAAGATATCTACGCCCATAAAAATTTAAGAGCATGGTTGAATGAGTCATGGGATAAAGTGGTCAAAGGTGCAAACTATGGGTGCAAAGTGGAAGAGAGTAGAAGAGTTATTTTTGGAAATTTATCTGGGAGGGCACTTGTGGCTATAAGACTTGCAGTAGAGAAGAAAGTCAGAGATTAAGCAATAGGATTACAACAGCAAAATCTATGGATAAAGAACAAAACTGTGCAGATTGGATCTGGTAGCTAGGTATAAAGGTGAAACACAGAGATATTGAAGAAGCAAGCACAAAGGCAGAGAGAATGTCAAAAGAAAAAAGGAATTTGTAAATCGAAACGGAAGAACAAATCTTCACAACTTGTTCAAGAAGCTCTATGGTATACACCATCAACCGGGAAAGTAGACTGTCTTAGTCTGATTGTGTTTCATCTTCACCTCAGGCTTTGGCTCCTCTGTATGATCTCTCAAGGTTGCCAGTCTGTGGATTAGACTGGATATCCACAGCAGCTTGTGGTGTGCTTGTGTCCAGTCCAGTTCTTTGCTGGGTTGCTTCCTCAGACAAGTAGATTGACATAATTTGCTGTTGCACACTATCCATGGACTTGCCATATGCAACTCGCACTATAATCATGGTAGGTGCTAGACCCTGCAGAATAACAGAAACAAGATAATTTGCAAGGAAAAACACAATATACAAAGGCACATACCGACATGAGGATTGTGGCACCAGCAAGATCAATTGGGATTATACCTGTATTGCCCGGGTCCAGAATGCGACGTACCACCACAGTGGCAATTCCAGTAGTTGGGTACAACAACCCCGACTCAAGGCTGCAAAGGACAATAAACCACATAAAATCTACAAAGAAAACTAGAGTTAAAGGACCCACTTACATGGCAGCAACAATTGCCTTGTATCTTGGTTGCAACTGTAGCACTCCTAAATGCCGTTGCACTTCCCGACTAATCCACCAGATCCTACCTGCTGAGGTCCATAGATTACACAGTCAGAAGGACAGGTTGAATCTGGAGCTCACCTGTCAGCAATGACAAAAAGCCATTAAATACTGCAAGGGCTATTGTGTTTCCATTGTCAATCTGCCTCCCTTGAATGTTGACATGTTGCATGGTGGACAGTCTTGTCTGACTAATAATGATCATCATTGCAGTAGCAAGATATATTCCTGTTTAAACCAACTTTTTATCAACACTGCAACACAGGCTTGGGTGGTGAATGAGATTAAAAGTGGATAATTACCATTCAGTAAGAAAGAAGCTCCACCAAGGGCATATAACATAAGCTGCCTGGATCCCCAAAGGATGTAGCACCGGTGAATCTGGATTGAAAATGAATTAGAACCTTTTATGGATGAGATATCAAACGCACAATCATGATATCGGCAAGAATGCTTTTGGAATCTGTGTATCAGTAACAAAACAACACAATGTGGGCTAAGCGCACTTCATAAGGGGGCATAGGAGGTTGACAGTTCTGATTAGAAGGATGGGGTCATGAGAGTGCTTAAAGCCAAAGAATACAATCAATACTTACATGACCCAAAAAGTTTTTTCCGAGTCACCCTGCATTACATACCTTGCAAAAGGTTCAAGGTCTTGTGTTTTGGCACTATCAAAATCAATAACGGTTTGTCGCAATATACCATATGCATATGTTGCCACAAATAGACTTGCAAGAGTGAACAAGAGTATTGTGCACACCAGGTATAGTCCTGAACAAGATCTTCGCCGACGGAGGATATGCATACAGAGCCCAAAAATGATCATGTACATCCCTGTTTGGCAGGGGCTTTAACAGTGATTAGGATAAGTTTGCCAATGCTTACCATAGATCAGGAACATGAGCTGGTGAACTAGATATTTAGGGATGCTCGTGGATGACACTGGACACAGGGTGACTCACTGAGAGTGTGGCAATTGGTTCCACAACAGCTGTCTGGACTGTGAGGAAGGGTGCCAAAGACTCTTCCAGCTTGTCTTGTTGGGAGGCCATCTTGTTTGCTTGGGGAAGAGGGGACAGAAAAGGATACTTGGCTCTCCATGAGCCTTGTGTGAAGTCTTTTATAACTTCTCTCTTGATGCATGATCATCTTTGTATTGTATATGGTGAAGCAACTTGATGTCAATACCGGGATTCCAACTGGAGTGAGCCCGCAGCACAATTCCAATCTTTTGATGAACCAATTGAGATGCTCGCCGCTCTCAATATAGAATGGTTGCCCTAAAGATAACCTGGTACTCACGGTGTATGTTGTGATATCAAATACGGACCCACAGGAAGAGTTTTGAGCCGCGTCGGTGAAGCGATGGCCGGTATAGTAGTGACAAATGATGGGGCCGATGGACGTCTGACAATTGATCTCCATAGCGCTTGATCTGGTAAATCCTGATCTCGTCTATTCTAGACGCCGCTGAAAGAGCTTGGAACATTATTAACTTGATCTGAGGTGAGCTGACCACGCACGGTTTTGTGTAGAGTACTTATTTAGCCTACTATAAGCAGATATCCTCTGAATGGAAGGGCAACAATAACAGCGGGGTCGTGCGATCTCGTCGGGTTAAATTACGCGTACAAAGGAAGGTTCTTGACGTTGAAGAACTGATAGATTCACAGCACACCACATTTCGAGTGATACAAAGCGTCGTTATTGGGTTGAAGTTGAAAATCGAGATTTCGCCCCCACTACCGCTGGACCGGCAGTATAATTCGAGCGCGTCGGGCTGAGTACTGAGTACTTTTTACTTGAGCTTGAGCTCTCGAGAGAGCGTGATGTGGTTCAGATGGAAAAGGAATGCTCAATCCTCGAAGTGGTGAATCAGAGATGCGACTCGTGGTCAGTTGACATTCGAGCTGTGGCGATGAGGAGGTAAGGCGCAGTGACGGAGTGACGGCGGGACAAAGCTGGTAGAAATCCCAATCCCATTCTGGTCTTTGTATCCACGATGCTGCCAAGTATTTGAGGTGGGCACTGGCCTGGGAAAAGAAAGAGATGATAGAGACCAAACAGGAGATCGAGAGCGGGGTGTTGAAGGATGGTGGTAGCAGTCCGAGTTCGTCTAGCTTGGGGCGACCACGAAAAAATTGCGATACGCGTACGAAGGTCCTTTCTTGACGTTGAAAAACCGATAGATCAATATTTAGAAGCGTCAACTGATGTGCATCTCCTGCTAGACTTCTCGAGACTCGCGCCCACTGTTCTTGTTTTTGTTTGAACTTGAAATCGAGATTCGCCCCACTGGCAGTACACATTCGAGAAACGTTGGAAAGGGCGCTGAGTATGCACTTTTTACTTGAGCTTGGCCTCTCCAGAGTTCGACCAGCTGCGGGGGAAGGAGTTTGAGCGGAAGTGCAAAAGGTTTCAGAGGTGAGAACGTCTCGCTGATCGGCTATAAGCGGGTCCGCCGAATGTCCGAAGACGCGTGCGTTCTTCTTTGGGGTACCATGATCATCGGATTGAAAAAAAATTGGGATTGAAAAATGCCTTGGTCTCTTCCTTATCCTACTTCCGCCTACTCTTCGCTCTTCGCTCATTCGGTTTTTTACTCTCTGCGACACACGACACACGACGAGGACGGAGGATAGAAGAAGGATTCAGATTCAATAATCTGATTCTCTGATTGCAGGTGACACGATACGGATCGATAGAAGAAACAGAGAAGGACAACGAGAAGAAGACGGAGCTCGAGGAGAAAAAGCAGCCTTGATATATCGCGATTTCCAAAACTCAACACGACGCGAAAAAAACCAACAGACCATGCCTTCCTCCTCTTCCTCCTCGCTAACCCTCGCCCTCCAACGAGCCCTCGACTCTCGCGCCCGTCGTAAAATCCTCCGTTCCTTACCCGCACCCACTCCATCCTCCCAAACTCCAACCGCAACGCCAACAGACTTCACATCCAACGACTACCTCTCCCTAACCACCTCCCCCCACCTACACACCCACGTCCTCCGTACTCTCCAAACCAGCCCACACATCCTCGGTTCAGGCGGGTCGAGGTTACTCGTTAACCCGGAGGTGCATGATAAATTCGAGAGGCGTGTCGAGCGGTTTTTCAATATCTCAACCTCGACCCCCGACCCCACCCCCACCCCCAGGAGCGTGTTATTGTTTAACTCTGGCTACGACGCCAACGTCTCCTTCTTCTCTACGGTCCCACAACCGGGAGACGCGATCGTATACGACGAGCTCGTACATGCGAGTGTACACGACGGAATCCGTGGGGGGTGTCGTGCGCAGACGAGGGTTTCGTTTCGGCATAACGTTGTCGGGGATCTCAGGCGTGTTTTACGCTCGCTATCTCTCCAACAACAACAAGCGGGGAAGGGCAGGACGATATTCGTGGCGATCGAGTCGTTGTATAGTATGGATGGGACGTTTGCGCCCTTACGAGAATTTGTGGATGTTTTGGAGGAGATCGGAGGAGAAGCGTACTTGGTTGTAGACGAGGCGCATTCGACGGGTGTGTATGGCCCCAAGGGACGTGGGAGGGTCGCGTTGGAAGGGTTGGAAGGGCATCCGAGGGTGTTGGCTAGGCTTTGTACGTTTGGGAAGGCGTTGGGTGGATCTGGAGGTAAGTTTCTTTTTCTTCTTCTCCTTCTTCTTGGTTTTTCGTGTGTTGTTGATGGTGTGTGCGTTGTTAGCCCTCCTAGTATCAACCCCGTTGATCACGAAATACCTGCTCAACTACGCACGTCCGTTGGTGTACACGACGGCGTTGAGCAATATGGCTGTTATCGCCGCTGGGTGTTCCTTTGATCTCTTGGAAGACGGCACGGCGGAGACGTTGGCGAAGAAGGTGTTGAGCAACAGTAAAGCGTTCACTCATACTTTGAGGAGGAGGTTACGTGAAGAAGGCGCTGGGAGGGATATCATACGCGTCGGCGTCGGCGTCGGTGTTGGAGAAGAAGATAAAGAGAAGGAATTAGACGATTACGCTCCGATTATACCCATCTTGACACCCCCAGGAGGAGGAGGAACGTATTCACCCGCACACGACTTGTCGTCTCATCTCCTCAACAAGTACAGCATTCTCGCACGTCCGATAACGTGGCCAACGGTGCCCAAGGGAGACGACAGAGTCAGAGTGTGTTTGCACGCCGGTCATACGAGGGAACAAGTACAGAGGTTAATTGACGGTATTGTCGAGTGGGCTCGGCGTAGGGTGAAGGAAGAAAAGCCCAGGACGATGACAAGGGCAGTAGCGATGAACATGAACATGGACATCTCACTCAAAAGTAGATTGTAGAACAAAGTAACATTAGTGAATCGTAAAAAAGTGTATACATATCTATCAGGGGGGGTATCAAATCTAATCCCAATCATCATCATCCTCATCCTCCTCATCACTATCATCTCCCATATTCTTATTCCTAGCCAACAACGCATCAGCAAGCGCGCTTGCGAGGTCACCTCCACCGCCCAAAGCTGCTCCGGCTGCGGCACCTCCTGCGGCTGCTGCTGCGACGGTTCCTGCTCCCACTCCTGAACCTCCTCCGGGTGAGCTGCTCCCGCCGTCGTTGGTATCGGCCTTGCGTAATGAATGGATACCTTTGCCTTGAATCGAAGCAAGGAGATCGGCGCGACCGGGTTGAGGAGCGGGCATTGAAGCGGCTGCACTTCCTCCTCCTCCTGGTGGTGGTGGAGGTGGGGGAGGAGGAGGAGCACCTGCGCCTCCGGGTGGTGGAGGGGGAGGTGGAGGTGGAGGAGGAGCACCGCCAGAGGGCGGTGGCGGCGGCGGCGGTGGCGGAGGTGGAGGAGCAGCGTCTCCCCCTGCTGAACGTACGGGAGGAGGCGGGGGAGGAGGAGGGGGAGCTGTACTGGTAGGTCTCGCAGGCGGAGGTGGTGCTCGTGGTGGCGGTGCGGGTCGGCCTGGAGGCGGGGGAGGCTGAGGAGGAGCGGCAGCAGCAGCCGGTGGTGGTGGTCGCGATGGCGGCGGGGGCGGTGGCTGGGAAACCCGCGAACCTCCTCTTGGTGGTGGAGGTGGAGGAGGTGCCGCTGATGTCGGTGTCGTTGGCGCAGCAGCAGCAGTCTTTCTACTAGGCGGAGGAGGGGGTTTACTTGCCCTCTTCTCTTTCCCACCGCCGCCACCACCAACAGTCGTTTGTTGGGTTTTGACATAATCCTTGATAAAGTCCATCTCCTTCTCAATCGTCGCTGGATCGATCCCATTGTTCTGAAGTTGCGTAAGAAGCGCCGTCCACGACGGATCGACACCCTTGGACGTAAACCCAGATTCCGAATCGTAACCCATATGCGCAACGTGAACGAACGAACCCGCTGTAGGGCCTGATATCATCGATTTATCGATTTTACCGCCTTTCGAGGATCCACCCCCACCTCCACCAGCGCTCTTCGTCTTTGAGGATTTGCTCTTCTTGGTACTCCCCCCACTCTTCGCATCCTTCTTCCCAACAACCTTCTTATAAAACACCTTCGCCTCACTCTCATCCGCAAAAACGATCCCCACCATACACTCGTCCCCAGGGAACGTATGAAACCAAGACCGATCCGCCCAATAGTCCATCCCTTTCCAACATTCGAATTCCCAGATGACCCCTCGCGTGCCTTGGAGGTCTACGAGTTTGAAGGAACAAGCGTTGGTTTTGTTGTCTCGCGTGAAGGCGAGGGCGCCTTGGAGACCTGTGTAGGACCATTCGGAGGGGCTGGGGTGGGCGTAGTAGATTCGGGCGAGGGAGGCGGTGAAGATTTTGTTGGTGGCTGGGGAAACTGGGATGCTGGATTTGACTTTGGATTTGTCGTCGGGGGAGAGGGTTGATTGCGAGGGCATCGTGACGGTGGAGGACAAGGAGGACGATGATGACTGCGGTGTCAATGTGACATTTCTTGGCTGTTTTCGGTGATGTCACGGATTGTGTCACAAGACAAAAATATAGACTGCGCACGAACCCGGAACTTCGGGACCGCCCATTTCGCTCCTCTTTCTAAAATTAGCCTCATGGCGTTTTAGATTTTTTCTACACGTACTAGACCAGGCCGACAAATGATTAAATAAGAGGGTTGACGTTGATTGCGAACGCCCATCATGTCCTCCTCCTCCTCCGACATAACCCAAACCAACCCAACCACCGACTGGAAATACGTCTCCGAAGGCGGCGCGACCATCGTCTTCTCCTACGTTGGTCCTCCCAACCCTACGTTTGACGGTATGGTCCTTCGGTTACGAAAACAGCCTAACGTTCCTGTCGGTGTGCGCGATAGCGATTCCGAGTCTGATGGGGAAGAAAGCGAAGACGAAGACCCATCTATATCCTTCCAACGCCAATGCATGTCTCGTCTCGTCCCCAAGGAACATCTACCAAAATTGCAGAGTGTGGTTGTGAGAGCGGATCCGGTGAGGAGTGTTTCGGTGGACGAGGTGACCGGATCTTATAGAGACGTGGAGAAGGATGAGGAGAGGGAGATGCCGGGGGCGTTCCCGACACCGACACCGATACAGGGACCTCCGCATATCCATTCGAATAGGTGGTTACGTGCGTTGTCCAAGGCTCATGAACACGAGAGACCGGAGAATCGGAGGAAAACTGGTGGGGTGGATGTGCATAAGCATAAAGGGGTCTTGGCTACTGATCTTGTGGGTGGTGGGGGTGCGGGTGGGGGGGTTAGTGTCGAGATCAAGGTGACTCCAAGTCCAAGTCCTTCTTCCCTTCGCAATAAGAACTGACGCCTACCTACGCAAGCCCAAATGGTCCTTCCTCCCCAACCCAACCCACCTCTCTCCCTCCACCCGAGATATCAAAACAAAAACCTGTCGGTTCTGTATGCATTCCTACGTCCGGAACAACAACAGCAATCATCAACCCTCAGACTCTACGCACCACGCACAAGGTCTCGTCGCACACGGCTACTGCCCATTAGATCTATTCTCCGGCGACGAAGAACGCGTACGGAACGCGTTGGGTGCGTTGTACGATGCGTGGGTGGTGTCGGAGGGGAAGGTGAATAATTTGAAGGTGTTTCTTGGGGGGAAGGTTTTGAAGGTTCATGAGGTGGGTCTTTCTTTCTTTCCCACCCGACCTCGTTTAATCGTCGTTTGTTCGTTTTTGTGTTAGAAACATCGACTCTGGGATCCCTCAGAAAAAGAGAAAGAAAAAGACGCGGACGACGCGCTCCTCCGAACAACCTTCATATCATCCCTCCTACCCCTCTTAACCCGCACACCGGCGTTACAGGTGTTGAACCGCCTACAGCGGACGTTGGATATGCTCGACGTCGAAGGGTTGGGTAAGGTTTGGGAGGCGTTTCATCGTCACCACCATCAACCGGGGCAAGGGGTGCCGGAACTGGGAGAAGGAATGGAAGAACCGACGATCGACGAGTGGATGGGGTTTATCGATGGGTATCTCGAACAGGAGCCTGGAGGTGCAACGACGTTCTTACCCGGCCCCCCACCTTCTTCAACCGGGGAGCAACAGCAGTACACGCAACCCCAACTACGATCGTTCTTATTAGCCTACCTCTTAAGCGCGACGTTCAAAGATTGTTCGATTATGGTTCGGATGGGGAAGTTGGGGGCTTCCGACGACAATGGGGACCCGGATCCGAGGAATGTGACGATTATTGATTTAGATCCGAAGAGTATGACGAGGTTGAGGAAGTGGGAGGTGTTGGATGGGGAGATTGTTAGGGAGTATGAGAGGCTTGTGGCGCTGGGAGAGGGGAAGGGGGGGACTGAGAGGAAGGTTTGTGTGGATGCGTTTGGTGGGGGTGCGGGTGGGAGTGGGGGGAGGAGGGTGTAGGGTGTAGGGTGTGAGTAGTAGGAAGGAGGGGGAGGGAGGGAGGGCTCACCTCTATTAGTTTTATCAAGCGAATGGTTGAACAGTAACGTGCGATTGTAGCGACGCATTCTCCTTGATGGGAAAAGTGAACGTCTTCTCACATACGCATCATTCCAGCTCCAGAAGTGGATGAGAGTAGAGGGAGGAGGGTGGTTTTTTGGAAATCTAACCTGGGAGAGTGTTTTGAACGCCACCCGGTCGTTCTCGATCCACAAACTTCGATGTCGAAAGTCAAGAGCTTCCTTTTGCTCTTTATTCGTTGCGTCTAATGGTGCCATTCAACTGATGAATTAGACTTTAGTTCACATAGACGGACATCCATACTGAGTACTCGCGAGTCTTTGGTGAGTGTTTTGATGTCATGGCAGCAAAGCGCAAAGTAACTAGTGACGACTCATTGGTCGCAGTTAGTGATGTGCGGGCTCGGGCTCAAGCCCTGGCAAGCCCAAGCCTAGCCCGGGGCTTGAAAGGCCCAGCCCAGCCCTAGCAGAGGGCTTTTGAAGGCTTAGAGCTCGGGCTTGAGATTTTGTAAGCCCAAGCCCTGGGCTCAGGCCTTCTTCTGTATCTACAAGTGAAATGCAGTTGTGCGCCAAATATTCTGCTTGTTCTAGTGTCATTGACCCCCGAGACTAATAGTAAGTGACCCATGGGAATTTTTGCGGAGGTTAGTACTCACCAAGTACCTGTTGACAAGTATTTCTTGCCATAAGATTGGGAGCCTGTGCAACTTATACCCTAGTGGTGGTCTAATCCACAAACCACCGAGTGGTAAGAAGCTTTACAAGCTATGTGGTACATAATCCAATGCCCTCATTTTTTCTTTTGCATCTTTATATACGTGGGTACTTAAGCCCCGGCCCAGGCCCGAGCCCTAAGGCTTTGACATCAGGCTTAGGCTCAAGGCTCGGGCTTTGATTCTGGTGAGCCTGAGCCCTCCAAGCCGAGCCCAAGCCCGCACATCACTGGTGGCAGTTTCATTGGGACATACCGAAACTTGACTAAGTGTCCTAAAGCGCTAGACGCTAAGACTATAGAAGCAACGGCAACAGAGGTCGACTAGCGGAGACGACGATGGAGATGACAGAGACAGCGAGCAGAGAGTAAGAGCAGGTAGATAACTGGTCCCAATGACAAGTTAGATATATTGCAGATCAAGAGAAGCGGAATTAACTACTCACCTGGTCCCAATGACAAGAGGTCAAGATGAGGGACCAGGTGTAAACTGCCTAGCTTATATACTGGAATATGAGTCGCGCGAGAATAAAGAAAGATAATAGAGAACAAGGAGAGAACAATAGTAGTCCAGATAGAGAATAAGAACGAGTCCGAAACGAGCAACTGTTGTATATAAAAGAACAAAGAGAACAAAGGAAACAATGAATGGGATAGGTTGTGAAGACAATGTGAAAGAACAAGGATGGGAGAGGAAATGATGGGAATGATGGGGAGAGGGGAACCGGGTGACTAGTAGGCGTTGAAGTAACAAGTGGGCGTCAAAGTAACAAATAGGCGCTAAAAGAGGAATGGGCGCTAAGAAAGGAAAAGATAGGGGAAAAGCGGCACTTCATGACACTAAGTAGGACTGGTGACCATCTCTATGCTACCTTCCATAACAAGGGCTATAGTTTGTTTGTCTAGCCCGTCGAACCTTGCTTGAGTCAAAAAATATCTACTGCTTCCTTCTTGTAAGCATTGTTCACTAATTAATAGTCTGGTGACTAGTGCTTTGTGACTTGTGAACCCGACCTTCAACTACTCTGAGCGGTAGGCTCTTTTTGCAGTTCAATGTATCGAGGGTATCATCTCGGATTTCGGACTTGCAGGATACGATTGTCAATGTGATATACGCCACAAGACCGGAGGACGAGCTTTGTAACCTCAGACAAGCCGGAGCGGGGATGCAGTGATATTGGAAGGGCACAGGTATTACATGTTGCCCGAGGGGGTTCATCATTCAATGTTATAATCATACCTGTGCGCCCATATGAAAAATCACAATGGTAAGCAACGCTGAGAATTGGAGAACAAAAAATAACAGACCGTGGATTCCGGACGAAGCTTCCACGGGAGTAGGCTACAAGCTCAACAACTTGTCTCTATTCCTTCGATACCACTCAATCCCGATGGGTGGATATTCTCCGGAGGACTTGCGGTGGATGGATATGTTGGGGGGGGGGGGAGGGAGGAAGGGGGGTTTGATGGATAAAATTATCTGTGGTGGCGGGGCGAAGGAGCTCTTTGTCTAGTCTCCTAATCCCGATAACCTCGTCATAGATCTCACCCAATCCGACGTGATACGAGAAATTCACCAGCCCGGAGACTGCATTTTAGGTTCCGACTACTGCCAGGCATTTTACCTAGGAGGACATTTTGAATAAGCATTTGGTCATTGCTATTGTGCGGCGTGTTCTTCCTCCCGAAGAGAGACTTTCAACTCGCCCTCTGAGCGCACAAATAGATTCTGCCCAATGAAAAACCACATGTCATAACCGAGAGGGAAATCGACAAGTGCCACAATGCTACTGTCAGGGCGGTTATGGGTGATGAGAGATGTAATTGAGGGGTTTACTGTACAAGCAAGCCTGTTGTCAATGTTTCCCCAAATACAAATGACTGCTTGGAAGGTGTAAGACTCATGTCAGAAGGGAAGAGAGCCAGAGACTGCGCAAACAATTACATCAAAGAATTCCATGAATAAATAATGGGATCATACAGATTAGATTGAGTAGGTAGGCATGAAAGGTGACACACCAAGACAAAGAAGGTAGAGAAAGTCAAAAGGAAACAAATCAGTAAATATATATGAAAGAATGAATTTTTGCAACTTTGCGCTCTATACACCATCAACCCATACCAAGCTCTAACTAGAGTGTCTCATTCTAATTCATTTCCATCTTTACCTCAGGCTGTGGCTCTTCCATGAACCTTGAGGTCACTGGTCTGAGGATCAGACTGAATATCCATGGCAGCTTGTGGTGCACTTGTGCCTAGTCCTGTCCTTTGTTGAGATGCTTCCTCAGACAAGTGGATTGACATCATTTGCTGTTGCACACTATCCACAGACTTGCCATATGCAACACACACAAAAATCAAGGTAGGTGCTAGACCCTGAGGAATAATAGAAATGAGAGAATTTATAAGATAGAACACAATATAGAAAGGCACGTGCCAACATGAGGATTATGGCACAAGCAAGATCAATTGGGATTTGACCTGTATTGCCTGGATCCAGAATGCGACCTACCACTGCAGTGGCAATTCTGTCATGAAGTGCCGCTTTTCCCCTATCTTTCTCCTTTCTTAGCGCCCATTCCCCTTTCAGCGCCTGTGTGTCACTTTGACGCCCATTTGTTACTTTGACGCCTACCAGATACCCGGTTCCCCTCTCTCCATCATTCCCATCATTTCCTTCCTCATCCTTGTTCTTTCACATCGTCTTCACAACCCATCTCATCCACTGTTTCCTTTGTTCTCTTTGTTCTTTTATATACAACAGTTACTCGTTCCGGACTCATTCTTATTCCATACTTGGACTACTATTGTTCTTCCCTTATTCCCTATTATCTTTCTTTATTCTTGCGCGACTCATATCCCAGTATATAAGCTAGACAGTTTACACCTGGTCCCTCATCTTGACCTCTTGTCATTGGGACCAGGTGAGTAGCTAACTTTGTTTCTCTGTACCTTCAATATATCTAACTTGTCATTGGGACCAGTTATCCACCTGCTCTTGCTCTTTGCTCGCTGTCTCTGTCATCTCCATTGTCATCTCCGCTAGTCGACTTCTGTCGCCGTTGCTTCTATAGTCTTAGCGTCTAGCGCTTTAGGACAAATTCCAGTAGTTGGGTACAACAACCCTGACTTGAGGCTGCAAAGTGTTCTAAAGCACTAGACGCTAAGACTTTGGATACAGAAGCAACGGTGGCAGAAGTCGACTAGCAGAGATGACAATGGAGATGACAGAGACAGTGAGCAGAGAGCAAAAGCAGGTAAAGAACTGGTCCCAATGACAAGTTAGATATGTTGCAGGTAAGGAGAAACGGAATTAACTACTCACCTGGTCCCAATGACAAGAGGTCAAGATGGAGGACCAGGTGTAAACTGCCTAGCTTATATACTGGAATATGAGTCGCGCGAGAATAAAGAAAGATAATAGGGAACAAGGGAAGAACAATAGTAGTCTGGGTATGGAATAAGAACGAGTCTGGAACGAGTAACTGTTGTGTATAAAAGAACAAAGAGAACAAAGGAAACAGTGGATGAGATGGGTTGTGAAGACAATGTGAAAGAACAAGGATGAAAAGGGAAGTGATGGGAATGATGAAAAGAGGGGAACCGGGTATCTGGTAGGCGTCAAAGTAGCAAATGGGCGTCAAAGTGACAAACAGGCGCTGAAAGGGGAATGGACGCTAAGAAAAGAAAAGATAGGGGGAAAAGCGGCACTTCATGACACAAAGGACAATGAACCACATGAGATTTACAAAGAAAACTAGAGTGTGAGGATCCACTTACATGGCAGCAACAATTGCCTTGTGTCTTGGATGTAACTGTAGCACTCCTGAGTGCCATCCCATTTCTTGACCGATCCACCAGATCATACCTGCTGAGGTCCATAGTTTACACAATCAGAAGAACGGGGTTTGGAGGGGCTCACCTGTAAGCAACAACAAAATGCTGTTCAATACTGCGAGGGCTATTGAGTTTCCGTTGTCAATCTGTGCTGATTGTCTGTAGACATGTTGAATGGTGAACAGTCTACTCAGACTGATATTGGCCATTATTGCAGTTGTAAGATTGATTCCTGATTGAACGATTTTTCAACCAATGCTGGGAGATGTGATGAATGAGATTGAAAGTGGACAGTTACCATTCAGTATCAAGGAAGCTCTGCTGAGAGCATACAATATAACCTGCCTAGATCTGTCATGAAGTGCCGCTTTTCCCCCTATCTTTTCCTTTCTCAGCGCCTATTCCCCTTTCAGCGCTTACTTGTTTCTTTGACGCCTACCAGACGCCCGTTTCCCCTTCCCACATATTTCCTTCTCACACTATTGTCTTTTACTCCTTCTTCACGACCCATTCATTCTATTGTTCTTATTTGTCTTCTCTCATCTCCTAGTTACTCATTCCGGACTCGCTATTGTCTTATACCTGACTACTATTGTCTCCTTATTGTTTTCTTATTGTCTTTCCTATTCGTTCACGACTCATATCTCAGACCTCTGACTGGATATATAAGCTAGGTAGTTTACACCTGGTCCCTCATCTTGACCTCTTGTCGTTGGGACCAGGTGAGTAGTTATTTCTGTCTTCCTCTATCTGCAATGTATCTGACTTGTCGTTGGGACCAGTTATCCACCTGCTCTTGCCCTCTGCTCGCTACCTCTGTCGTCT
>JANHQD010003292.1:0-11172 GCA_024721195.1 Marasmius sp. AFHP31
TATATTATGGCCGACATATCCACTGCTACTCACATGGCTAGAACTATCAAGACGCAATTCCCGGAACAGCAGAAAGCTTCCATTCATCCTCCTCATGAAGCTGGTATCCGACCATTTTCCGCGTCAATCACCGACAAGAACCTCTGCGTAGCGCGTACGGTTTACTTCAAGATCTTACCAGGCGGAACGCTTGCTATCACAGTTACTATGTTCGCCGTGTTTTCGATTTACTGGGGGGCCTTGTGGAAAACCCCGGCCCACAGCTTGAAGGGATGGGTCATTGTGCATTTTCCCGCAACATCGACATTATTCGACATGATGCTAACTTGCTCTTTTCCTTCGGCAGAATTTTGACCAGTCAACCATCGGAAACACTGTCTCACAAGCTCTTGTGGCTTCTTCTGCAACAACAAAGATCGATTGGACGCTGAGACCTGCTTCAGACTTTCCAGGGGGAAGAGATGGAGTCGTGCACGGCGTTTCAACGAGAAGGTATGGGTGGCCGTGGTCAGTGCGTACCAGTCTTTACTTTTGATAAAAGCCACAGGGAGATTCTTATCGAGATATTCATGCCGCCCACAGCTAACATAGGAGCGACGGAGACGCTCAATTCTGCTTTATCATCAGCCAACGCTAACTACAGTGGCTCATCTGCATTGACCGTGTATGCAGTTGAGGCCAGAAATGAGAACGCATTGCAAGTATTGGACCGACTTCGTGTTATGGACGACCTGAATTAATCCCTCTATTCAGCTGCTCAATCATACGCCCCACAGTTCAAGGAGTCCTGGATTCGATGTCTGAACGGTTTACCGTGCAATTTGCTCGACAGGTTGCAAATTCTTCGTCATCAAGTAATCTTCAAGACGTGTTAAGCAACGCTCCTCAAGTCATCACGAAACCACTTGGCTACACTATCGACAACCTCCGACCTCACGACGTTCCTGTGTAAGTCTGTCGCCAATCACTCATTGTACACGTCCTGAGCACTTAACGCAACAAATACAGTGCCACTGCAATCACTTTTGTCGGGTTGATTTACCTGCTGATCTTGTCGTTCTTCGTTGTTGTGAGTCGGTCTAGTGGTATCCCATCATTTGCTATAGGTGTTGATGCGGCGTCGCGTCCCAACCAGATGATCGGTGTTTCTGCACGCGAAGTCTCCGGAATAGAGAAACACCTCACGACTGGGTCGCTCATCCGCGTGCGGTTGTGTTCCACGGGCGTTGCATACTTCTTTCTCTCTGTTGCCTACTCCCTGTTGAGTAAAGCGTTCCAAGCAAGATCCAAGTTGACTTCTCTCGAAGGTGAACATGAAAACCCGTCGATGATCTGCCATGCATTGAGGAAGCCCTCCGCCTTGGCTTTGGCAACGCTGGTTTTGTGATATTCTGGATGCTCAACTACGTTGGGATGTTGTCCGTTGGGCTCGCACTCGAAGCGATGATCACTTTACTCACTGCACAGTTTGTGCCCTTCTTTATGATTTTATGGATCATCAGTTAGGATTTGTTTCTCATCCCTCGTCATGCTGGATACTGACCGATCTGCTACTATTTAAGCCAACGTTTCGATATGTTTCCTACCGATCGAGGTTCTTCCTCGAGTCTACCGTTATGAATACGTTTTCCCCTTTTACAATGTCTCGAAAGCTGTGCGGACTATCCTATTTGCGACTAAAAACCAAGGTGAGTGTACGCTTCGGTGTATAGGTGTTTCCTTCTACTGACCTACTTCACCTAGTCGGCCTCAATTTCGGTGTCTTGTTTGTATGAATACTCATATCGTGTATGACGCTTCCACTCTTCCGGTGGCTCATGAGGAGAAGGAAGATCACGGAGCTCAAGCACGCGTATGGAACGAATGAAAAAAACGCGGAATGAGCTCTTTTGGCTTTGACCAGTGTCGATTATGGACGCAATACCATTTATTCTTATCTTCTCATCTATACCTAGAAGAAGCCCAGTCCATCTGTACCCATAATGTCATTCCTACTGTACCATCAGTCAATACGAACGACACACTATTCCCTACCAAACACATAACCTATGTACAGATAATATCCTTGGCTCTACGGGCCATACCTGGATCTGATGACGCTTAGTAGCGAGTCGGCGTCAGATTCATAATCCTCTGCAGAATGCGTCGACGACACATCCTCCCATTGGTAGTCTGAATCGTCCTCGTCTGAATTGTCCTCGAGGGAGTTGTCGAAGAGCATTGAAAATGGAGAGGTCCAACTGTTCGAACCGTTAGACGGCACGAGGAGATTCCAATCCCATCGATCGTCAACATAGGCGAAGTCATTCTTGTAGACGATTCGGCCGTCATTTGTGATGCCAATGTCAGTCAATCCTGGGTATCGAACTCCACTGTCTCCCGGCAGAATGATCGTCGGCAGGTCGACAAAGGCTCTGGTATGCAGAAGCCCCATATCGAACATTCGTGGGGGACGCTTCAGCGCGGGAAAATTGGTGGTGGTTATATTGGCGTCGACACTCCTGATGCGATAACTATCCACTCCGGTGAAAGAACTCCATATGTCGATGTACTCCAGATTTCGCTGAATCTCGGAACCATTATTGTTAAGTTCCTGAAGACCGAGCTCGTCGATAACTAGGTGCCGCAATCGTGTGGTCTCCTGGAGGATATTCGCCAAGTGAGGTTCGGGAGAGCGGGCCTTTATACCAACCAGACAGAGATAGACCAATCGTCCTTTGTGGGCTTTTATGAGGTCCTCACAGAGATGTCCGTGAGGAGATTCTCCTCTATTATAGTATGGCCACCACAGATCGACTGAAATCGTTAACTTCTCAAGTCGAGGCATTGTGAATGTTGTAGCGAACATTCTTATCACCCGGGATATGTCTGCAGATGACCACATGTGGACGCCCTGATTAAACATGCATCGAAACCATTTGAGATTGGGCAAGTTCACATTCTCTATGGCGGATAAGTATCCTGAGAGCCCATTAAGGTGAATCTCGAGGACATCCAGGGTCATAAGTGCGCTCAAGGAACGCCCAGAAAGCAAGTGGAATGCTTCCTGACCGAGACGGAGCTCTCGCAACGGAAAAGCATCGGGGAAGAGAGATTTCGGTATGGTGGATGTCAAGCTATTTTGGTAGAGATCTCCCTCGAGAAAGAAGTGGAAGGGGTTGTTGTCCTGATCTGCGGTGGGAAAGTAGGAAAGGGTGGAGATGTTTGGACAAAGCAGACAAAGCCGGTGAATGATACCGAACAGGGCAACAGACGTCCGCGATTTTAGGAAGACGCGATCATCGTTATCATCCAACACCTCTTCTCCCTCCAGAACTGGTTGTAGTGCCGGTGTGAGGGTTTCAATGACGAGATCCTTCACTAGACCCCGACGATCGTGACCGGATGTTTCCAAGTTCTCAATGAACTTGGATAGCTGCCAGAGACTCCGAAGATGCACTTCTTCGTATAAGAGGTCCATGGCAGTGTGATACCATTCTTTACAGACCAATGGAAGGGAGTTCCGCTTCACGATCGCCTGCCTGTACCTCACAGGCGCGGTGAGGAACTTTCGAGCCATGAACACAAGAGGCATGACTGTGTGTCGAAAGATGACTCGGAGAATTTCTGGAGGTAGACGATGATTTTGGGTACTCGAATGGATGGGGGTGCTAATGCCTTCCTCGGTCGAATCTCCAACCTAGATCATAGAATATCGTTGTCAGCGATGCGAACGTAACGAGGACCCAAGGCCTCTTACCACAGCCTCTTTACTCTCAGAGGCAACCTCGGGAATGACGTCCTTAACTTTATCGGCAGGTTTCCCGGGGTCATTTTCAATCAAATTCGTCAGCTGCTCCCCGAGAATCAACGGCGGGTGAAGGCCTTATGAAGAGCTTCAGGTTCCGCGTCTCTCCAGCGAGGTTGACAGACTAAAAGCTCACCATCTAAAATAACATGAATCGAGCCGTCACCCAACGCGGTTGATGAGAATATCTCTTCGGCCTTAGTGTGTAGAGGCCATTTCCGACAACTCCCCTCGAGATCTTCAAGATCGTTTACGTCGTCCGCAGCCATCGCATTCGAACTATCTCGGGCAGGGTTATCCAGCTTGTTAAAATCAGGATAAAACCTCATATGAGATAACTAGTAAGTACCAAATAAGCGCGAAGGTGCTGTGGGTTTGGCCCAGTTGAAAGTTCATCATGTCTCGCGATTCCAGCATTAGAGAGTATATCGATAAGAGTGTCATTCCGATCCACGTTCCTGACTTCTTGAGTCCAGTATATTTTGAGGGTGAGAGGAAAACCAGTCTCTGACTCGTTGGACATGAAGGGAGGGGTCAACGCGTGGGTGGTTGTGGGCGTGCACAAGCAGAGCGTTAGTTTGGTCAAGCTTGGCTACACGGCATCACCCATACACGTGTCATGGTACTGCGGTTGCAATTCCGGTTACGGTTATCTAACGCTCCCAATAACCGCGACCACCGCGTTCCTTGGGGACCTTTTTTCACGAGCATCGGCGCTGTTCTTATAGGTCCAGGCACATTCACTCACTAACGAGTGCTTGGGGAGCATTTGGAACAGTGCTTATTATCTGGTAGTTGGTGCATTCCATTGCTTTTGAGTCTCTCACTAACCGATTGCACATGTTACAGGCTACTTGTGCAAGATAGAACAAGAATCAAGAAAACTGCCTCGCCGAGCACTGGGTACCTTTGAGTAAGCACTTGGATTGGAAATGGAGGTAAGTTCTTGCTTTTGGGGCTACAGTTTACCCGGATGATTTTTCTTTGGGGACCCACTTTGACCCGTATATAAGAATAGGAAATTGCTGAGGTTGCAGCTACATCCAACCATCGCCGTCATGCAGGCTTTGAAGGTCGTTGAACCTCTCCTCCGATATTTGCCCAATGTCACTGCTATCGCGGCCTCGAAGGCACTCTTGACCCTTGTTTTGTTGCTCAACATACGCGCCTTTCCGTTGGTATGGCACGGTACGCGTGTTTTATCATTTGTATAAGCTAGAAGGTCGCTGACGAGTCATTTTTAGTACGTGTATTCCGACCGTTGATTTACCTTTACGCCGAACGTTTCCTCGTGGCACTACGAACGATCTTCAAAACACGCAAACAGAAGAAACTAGCCGTTGACAGATGGCTGGAGAGACGGACACCCGTTGGAGTGAACCCAGTCGAGTGGGTCGGGAAGTTCAACTCGTGGGCTAGTACGTTCTATCATATTTCACTTCGTCGACGTTTCTTAAACCCGGTCACCTCCAGGCATCGATGAGTCCGACTACAACCTACACCTCAGCAATTCCTCGTACCCCAAAGTCCTTGACGGCGCCCGGTTTAAGGGCGCTATAGAGCTCTTCCCTCAGTTCTTCCGTGCCGGAGGAACCATGGCCTTGGCTGGTACCCATTTCCACTTCTTGAAGGAGATTCCGATACTGGCCAAGTATGAAGTGCGAGTCAGCCTCGGGGCTTGGGACGAGAAATGGGTACGTGATGATTGTGGTCTCCTACCCCGCACAACGTGAAACTGACGGCTGGGTAGATGTACATTGTCTGCCGATTCGTGACGAAACCTAGAAAAACCAGCCAAAAGGCAAAGCGGCCCATCGCCAACGGAAACGGAAAAGCGAACGGCTCAGAATCCCTTTTGCACGCGCCCGTCATAGACACCACTAGCGGTTCTTCTTCCGCCACTCCTCTCCCGTCAAGCTCGCCCTCAACTACAGACCCGGAGGATACGATTAAAACCCTTACCCGCCGTCTGGTACACGAAGAGCCCGACGGCGCGGTCCTCCACACCGTCACCGTCTCTCAGATGTGTTGCAAGATCGGGCGTATAACCGTACCGCCTGCTATCGTGTTCGCTGCCAACGGGTTGTCGTTGCCGTCTCCAGGTCAACCGTACTCGCATTCGAACCCACCTCCGCACTGGGCCAAGGTGCAAGCCATGGTTGATAGTGGTGTCAAGGAGTTAGGGAAGTTCTACCGGGGTGGGTGGAAGGAGATACCGGCTGAAGAGAGATGGTGGGATTCGGCGCTGGGAGGTGTAGTCGAGGACACGAGAAAGGAGAGGCTAGAGGTGTTGGGTATGCTGCGGAGGGCTATGGATGGTGCCAAGGATATGCAGTGAAAATGATGTTTATTTCTCTATCTGCATAGTACGTTCTTTCGTTGTACTCGACCAAATCAAAGCTTACACGCTTTCCATAGACTTTATAGAAGCAATAGTATCGATATCATAGATGGCAAAATAAAGGTTGTACTCGCGCCCATACTTCCCGTTCCCCTTTAGTCGACACTCGCACTCTCTGGGCTATCTGTTGAGGTCAATTCATCTGCGCTGATTGCCTCGTATGAAGCATTTCCACAGTCCCAATCAACCTCGTCATCCGTATTGCTCCCATCTAGCGACTCAGAATCGGACCATTCTGCCGAACTGTAGTTTGCATCCTCGGAATCTTCGTCGCTTTCGCTGTCTTATGTCGGTGAGGGATGAGGGAAGGGCGCATCCTCCTCCCTGCCCCAGAAGACGTCGAAATGAAAGTGGCCATCTTGGTACGTGGGCTCCACAGCGAACATTCGATTCCTCGTCTCCGATGAAAACACGTCGCGATAGACGTGCTCCAATGCCATATCGAACAACCGGGTGCGTTCTAGCGCAGGAAATCTCCAACGCTTGGTTCCCAATCAATTGACCAGCGGCTCAGACACACTACGACCCTTCCGCTGCGCTACACGAGGCTCCCATTCACCCCAGATATCGAGGTTGCGCAGATGTGGATAATCGGTAGAAAGAAAGCCATCCGCTTGGACGGTCCGGGTGCTCAGCACCAAGTGCCTGGATTGGGGTACGGACTCCAACAACTCTCAATTACCGAGTGTTCGTTCAGAGGAACAAACGATGCATTGACGGAGATCTGTTGGGAGCCGTACCTGTCGGGAAAGGAAGGCACGAAGACTGTTCTGTTCTGTAAAACCATAGGAGCAGGAGGTCGATCTAACCGCCCCGGAAGATGGTCTTACCTCCGATGGGAATAAAAGGAAGTCGAGAAGTGGAGCGATGAACCGCGACTTCAAGCTGCCTTCACCTGCTTCTTCGCCCGTGGTTGGTCAAGATGAAAGTATACCCCAATCGTTGATTCAAAGCTTCAGCTTCACCACCGTCGGACCCGGTGCAGAGGGTTGTCACTCCGTCGAATATTGAGGTGCCTTCGCCGCCCCCGGTGGAGAAAGAGAGGCCAAGTGGGCAGGATGACGGGGACGATGGGGACAATGGGGACGATGACGACCTGAGGCTAACAGCTCATATTACTCTGAACTAAAGGTCCATGTAGCTGATTATCGTCACTGGGTTCACGTTGATTAGTTTGTGTTGTGGAGGTTTCCCCAAATATATACATATGGTTGTTGTCATCCATCGAAGCCAGTGCACATATCTGAAGGGTACACACGACAGGCGGGCCAGGTTTTTACAACTGTAATTTTAAATGTAAAAGGTTATCGTAAACATCAAGAAATTACCACTTACTTTTGCGGTTGTAAAAGGATTGAAGTCACGACCGTAAAATGGATCGTAAAAAGTTCATTTTTACGAGGGTAAACTATGACGTAGTACGACCGGTTATGGCAATTTTTTACGAGGCCAAACAATTTCATCTTACGCTCGTAAAAGAATGTCTTTTGCGAGTCCAAAAATCAGTAGCTTCCACCAATTTTTTGTCGATGGACGGCGCTGCTGAGGGTCTTGATAGAGTCACAAATCTCTTCCTGAGCTCGTAAAGGACATTCTTTTATGGGCGTAAAATGAAATTGTTTGGCCTCGTAAAAAATTGCCATAACCGGTCGTACTACGTCATAGTTTACCCTCGTAAAAATGAACTTTTTACGATCCGTTTTACGGTCGTGACTTCAATCCTTTTACAACCGCAAAAGTAAGTGGTAATTTCTTGATGTTTATGATAACCTTTTACATTTAGAATTACAGTCGTAAAAACTTGGCCCGCCTGTCGTGACACGATTCCATTTGCCCAATTTGGGTATAACAGGTCCACTAGATACTTGATTTTACATTTGCATCGCATAAATTATTCGTTCTCTCAACTTGATCATCGTTGCGTCAGCAATTTCTTCATATTCGGGCGACTTCTTCAGCATCGAGCAGCAAAGACCTCAGTGGCGAAACACTGGATATGGAAGAACGATTTCATCGTAGGATGGCCATAGGTACCAAATCTGTCACTTACGTTGTAATTGTCCGCGTTGATAATCTTTTTGTCGTCAGGAAGTGCTCAATCGTTGGCACACCCGTACGCGACATCGTCGGTATCGTTCAACGTGTGGGTCAACTACACAGTCTGAATAGACATTAGAGACAACCGCGTTGAAGAACAGATAAATGGACCCACTGTCATGAAGTGCCGCTTTTCCCCTATCTTTTCCTTTCTTAGCGCCCATCCCCCTTTCAGCGCCTGTTTGTCACTTTGACGCCCATTTGTTACTTTGACGCCTACCAGATACCCGGTTCCCCTCTCTTCATCATTCCTATCATTTCTTTCCTCATCCTTGTTCTTTCACATTGTCTTCACAACCCATCCTATCCATTGTTTCCCTTGTTCTCTTTGTTCTTTTATACACAACAGTTACTCGTTCTGGACTTGTTCTTTCCTTGTTCCCTATTATCTTTCTTTATTCTCGCGCGACTCATATTCCAGTATATAAGCTAGGCAGTTTACACCTGGTCCCTCATCTTGACCTCTTGTCATTGGGACCAGGTGAGTAGATAACTTTGTTTCTCTTTACCTTCAATATATCTAACTTGTCATTGGGACCAGCTCCTTTATCTGTCTTGCTCTTTGCTCGCTATCTCTGCTCGCTGTCTCTGCTCTCCATCGTCGTCTCTGCTAGACGACTTCCGCCACCGTTATCTCTTGTCACGTCTTAGCGTTCGGCGCTTTAGGACATTAGGTCAAGATTCTTATTGCACTGACAGCCTAACCAGTGGTAGGGTTGTCCTTGCAAGATCATCACGGCTTCCAAACCTTGTTCGAATCTCGTCCACGCAGTTGATCCCGCAGACCAACATCGCTGGCACCGCCACCCTGAAAACCGCAACTGGAGACTTTGTGAACTCCACACCTGCCCACACGCCGACCCTTTAAACTCGATCCCACAAGCTCGACAATTCTCCAACGGATCAGAACTAGTCCCATTACCGTTCCCCAGTCCTATTCCTGCTCCTGAACCAGAAACCGATCTCACAGCCTCCGCTGCCTTACCGTTTATTGCACCACCCACTCCCGTAGGTTCCGGACCAGCCACTCCTCGACCTCTCTCTGCTCTCTCGCATCGATCTCCATCTCCAACCGACACCACTGATTCCCACACCGCTACTTCCACTATTTCCAGTATGTCTACTCAATCTACCGCCAACGCCACCCTCGAAACCCTCCTTAACCGTCTCGTCGAGCAACAACAGTCCCAGCAGGCCCAGCTAAACGCTATCAAGGACGCCTTCAAAGCCAATAAAGATGAAGGTGCCGTCATCGCGAAGCCCGCCGTCTTCAAGGGCGATGCAGACGATGTCGCTAGGTTCCTACCTATGTTCAGGAACTGGGCCTCGGAACAGAAGGCACTGAGGATAAAAGAGGGGGCAGGTGTCACTGCTGAAGATGTTGGGAAACTGGACAACAGGAAAACTATCCAGTCTGCGTTATCCTTCTGCGAAGGCGGGAAAGCTGGTCGCTGGGCGGCCAACTACCTAAAGCAAGCCAACGAGTCCATGACCGACGCAACCGTCCAATTCCCCTTTAAAGGGAAATGGGAGGTCTTCGAAAGGCAGTTCAAGGTCCGGTTCGGCGCCGCCAACAAAAAAGTGGACGCCATCCGGGAGTTGGAACACATGAAGCAGGGTAACAAGGCGGTCACCATCTATAGCCAGGACTTCCGGGATGCAGGGGCCAAGACAGGCCTCTCCGACGCCGACCTCATGATCCGCTTTAGAAGTGGACTCAACCCGGAGGTGAAGAAACTCCTTGTGACAATGGACCTAGCCCAGGGAGACCCAAAGTACTTGGATGATTTGGAGGATCGTTCATGCAGGGCTGAAAGGGCCCTAGAAGCAGAAGGGTTTAGTACTCGGAAACGCACCGAGACCTACACCACCACCATCAGTGCCACTGTCCCCACTCATGCCAACCAGAACAACCTGGTTGGGGGTAATGGCAAGACCCGCGAGGACTTCATGAGGGCCATGCGTAACCGTTGCTATGGTTGTGGTGCGACGGACC
This sequence comes from Marasmius sp. AFHP31, assembly GCA_024721195.1. Lineage (NCBI taxonomy): Eukaryota > Fungi > Basidiomycota > Agaricomycetes > Agaricales > Marasmiaceae > Marasmius > Marasmius sp. AFHP31. Next base: position 10,282 of record JANHQD010003292.1, read on the forward strand.
ACACCAAGGCCCAGGGGAATCATGGTCAGCAGCAGTGCCATCACTGCAAGCGCTTTGGACATCGCACGTCCGTATGCCAGGACAAGTTCCTCAGGCACATGCCAGGCTTAGGTCTCAGGCCTGCCAGGGTTGCTAGGATCAACTCGGCAGTCCCCTTCACCCTGTTCCCAGGGGAAACAGTCAACATTGGCGCCTCTCCACCTGCTCCTACTGCCACCATCGCTTCCACTGTCCCCTTCGCTCAAACCTCCTCCTCCTATACCCCCAGCTCCGACGCCGTAGCCCGTATCACCGCCCTCCAAGACTCGCTCAACCAGCAGAACGCAATGATCCAGCAGCTTATGGGTCAGAAGGATTTTTAAAGCGGGTGTCCGCCTTCGCCGCTGCGAAGACACCCGCATTGGTTCCCGTCTATGCAACTTCCTCGTATGACTCTATTCACTCCTGTACAATATCTACTACTCGCGAAATAGATCCTCTCTCTCACCACTTTCGCATACGAGTGAAATTAAAAGGAAGACAGCATCAGACGGAAACCGCAGCCATGATCGATAGTGGGGCAACTGCCCTATTCTTGGAAAATCCTTCGTCTCAACTCACCGAATCAGCACATCCCCTTTACGACATCCTATCCAAGTTCATAACATCGACGGTACCCTCAATCAGGCTGGAAGCATCACACACTTTGCTCGACTTGGACTTACTGTGGACGGCACAGAGACTTGGACGGACTTTTTGGTTACGGAACTGGGAGGAGAGAATGTTATCTTGGGGCTTCCTTGGTTACGGAAGACCAACCCACAGGTGGACTGGGAGAAGGGACGAGTGTCAGTGCCCAAGCCTAAAGTGACGATTGAGGATGTAGAGGATGAAGACTGGTGGGCAGGCACG
>JANHQD010003294.1:0-36836 GCA_024721195.1 Marasmius sp. AFHP31
TTCATCTTCCAAGTCTGAGTGTTCAGTACATAGAGCACCTTGAGAAGACATTCAGATGATGAGGCATATAAAATATAACAAGGAATTAGAGGAACGTACCTTCCCGTTGTTTCCTCCAAAGGATTGCTCAACAATACTACAACTTCTACAACGGCTCGCTATCCCTTGCATTTGAGCGCCTCGTGATAGTCTATAAAAACCAGTACGTCGAATACGCGCATTCCATGATAGTATCATCCTTCTAGCCGCTGCGTAACGTTCTTCCTGCCATTTGGCGATGAGTCAAAGGTATCCCGACGCTTCACATTACGTTGGACTGGGGCTTTCTGACAGTTTGGAGAGCTCAGGAGGAATGTTGGAGAACGCTCAATCGGATATTTGAGGGTAGTGGAGAGTTTTGCTGACGTAGTTTCGAGGACGATCGTACCGAAGGTATCGGAGGGTACTCATCGAGTAAGAGAGAGATCCCAAAGCTGTTGAGACGAGCGAACGCGTGTGATCGTGTACAAGAGGAACACAAAATGAACTCGCCTTGCCAAAGTCGTCAGCTTGAACCCTCAAATGCACGGATCGACTAGCACGTACCTTTCAACGTTTAAAGACGCCATCAGTGGTAGTTATATCATCTTAGGACTCTAAAGCCACGCAAATTCCCAGAAATCTAGCACGAGACGTGAAAACTCAACGAAATCCTGTTGAACTGGAGTGGTTCAGAGGCCTTCAGAGGCATACCCGGATGGCAGCGATTCCCAGCCGTTAAAGTTGTTTGCATCGAGATGATCCTCATCTCTGAGCAGTTCTTCATCATCGAGGGTGTTAATGAAGGGCCATTAGCCGTAGAAAAATGAGGGAAAACGGAAATCCGACAATGCGTTGATTTAGACTGATGATGGTCCGAGTTTGAGGATATGGGCACTTGTTGAAGCGGTCTCTCTTTGGGACTCTCATGACCAAACAATGCCATCCAATTACCGCATTTTTCCGACACTTTACTTTCTTCCATTATATGGACTGGTCAAGCTGACTTTGCCAAGACTCGAGGGCTACTAGCACGTACTTGCGGGTTCCCAATAAAAATCAAAAATCAGTAGGCTCCTATACCTTCGTCCAAAATTTCGCAATATTTTCGTCCTTCCTCGCCCCAATGAGACAAGCCATCTTTGGAAAAACTCGACGATACCATAACTCGACTTAATGGCCAGCTGGCACACTTGCGTCCTCAACAATCCCCATTCATCTCCTCGCTTGTTTAACTGGACGCTTTCGACATGTTTGTCTATGGGTGACCCAAGGCGGTCCCTCGCTATTGCGTGTTTTTGTTTTTTTTGGCAACGACGATTGGTCACCGGAGTGTTGAAAGGGCGGATACCGGTGTCGATCATGACAAAGGAGGAATCTATGGAGATGGTGGAGGGCGTGATGTACGGAGAACTTGAGGAAGAGGGTCCAAGGAGAAGTGAATCATTCGTGAAGACTCAAGAGGAAGACGTACCATCGACCGAGAGAAATCCTTTCCAACCGGGCGGCGAATAGAAGAGTCATTCGGTCTCTGGGCTTAGCCTCGAATGTCTGACACATGCGTACCGCTGGGAATCGTACCAGTTCATGTACGGCGGAGATGAGTTGGATCTTGACTCTTTTTAGCAGCAAAGGCACAACGTTTGGAGGGTGATGAGAACCGTTTCAGGAAGGGTAAGTAAGGTTTCAGTCTGAATCAAATGGATCCGTTGTACAAGTTAACTAGAGCTCGCAGCACAGATCCTACTGAATCCCCCTCAAGATTCATATACTTCTTCATCGTACACGATGACTTTGACGCCGCAACGTTCAGCGTCTTAGCCTTCAGAGCTAAAGCTATGGACTTGAAATCGATACAGACGACAATATACTTGATGGGCCTAGGGACACCGCCGACCTGCAATAGACCAGAGCACAAGAAGGTCCCTCTGTGGGAGGAACTTGCCGCTTTACCCAGTTGTATACCCCGCAACATTGACGTCCGCATTCGAGCTGGTCTCATGAACTGGAAATACTTTGAAGGGCTCCAGTTCTTCATCAGGCTTACCAATTGCTTGGCACGAAGTGGTACAACAGCAGACGAACATGAAACCCATATGGGCGGCCACCCTGGTATATGCTACTAGGACGTACATTCGCTCCGAAAATCTGGACTGAGGGTCCAGATCTCATGTAGGACTTAGAATGGGACTCCTGGCCACGGATGACAAGCCCAGATTCTGACTGAAGCCGACCCTCGCGCATCTGATCTTTCGAGTGAATGGAAGACGGTCAGACCTACGAGCCTCGTGGATGCCACAATCAATACTCGTTCGAAAGAGGATGTCAATGTATCGACATGACTTCACTCCTTGAATCCTCTCCGAATCGCTAATCGGGGTTTTCCCGCATGCGCAGAAGCCCGTAGACCACTAGATTTGGAGCTGGCAGGAGCATGCGCGGGGGGCGAGCCCCTGGCTGACAGGACGAAAAACCGGGCTGGAGATACTCCAAGTGTCTAGGCTGGGAGCACTGACCTCCGTTGGGATAGGAAACAACCCCGCCCTTCTCTCCAGATTGAAGATATCTGGGTAAGGAACTGCCTTAGATTAGCCTTCTTGACGATCTGTACTCGCTATTCTTGAGATATCTTCTCTAAGCCCTCAAGTAAAACACTCGTGCGAACGTTGGCTACGTAACCAGCTTAGTTTCCGTCCGCTGGTTCGTATATGCCGCGGCTTCTCCCGAGTGGATCGAATCAAGTTTCAAGAGTGCGCCCGCCAGATTGGTAGGACCGTAAGCCAGGATACTCCCAAACGGCAGAGAAAATCTGGGACTCATTGGTATAAATACTGGAGGCGAGTCTCACCTTCTTCAGCACCCTACCACTGCTACTTCGTATTCAAACAGCTCTTAACACCAGTGAGTCTCTGCGTCTTCGGTGAGCCAACACGAGAAGCTGACCACTTGCTAAACAGGCGCAGCCATGAAGTTCACCGTCGGAATTGTCGTCCTCATCATCCAAATCGCCAGCGTTCACTCCGTCGCAGGGTCTCCATCATCAGACGCAACTGAGGAGTGCGGCTCTCTCGGCGTCCTCAACGTCGATCTCAACAACCTCCCCGAGGGCATGACTGCCAACGAGGTCCGTAAATGTGCCGATCACCCTCTTGGTAGTAAACCCCGTCAAAACGCTCAATGGGAGTCTTTGGCCCCCATGGAGAGCAGCCTCACCAACCGTTCAGCCAACATTATCGAGGACAGGGCTGCCCAGGCATGCTATTTCGACGCTCCGTACGGTTGTTCCGACGGGTTTTGCTGGACCGCCTGTGGCGCGCCTGGGAGTGGCAACTGGTGCTGGACTGCAGGAGGAGACGGTTCTGGACCATGGTTGACCTGCAGCACGTACAACGATTGTAACCCCAATGCCGCTTGCGGGAAAGGCAATAACTGTGGCGCTTGTGGTTGCAGCTGCCACTAAACCTTCGAAAAAGTGGAGAGTGGAGGCGTGAAAGCTTCCGATGCCGAACGTGAGCAAGTTCGGCATGCCGGCGAGTGACGACCGGGCTGGCCACTATCACGTCTTCTGAATTTCACTTCGTAGTACGGAAAAATATCGATAAAACTCATATCAATCTGTCGGCGGTCGCGAATAGAAATCTACATAGGCGCTGAATTATGATGACATTGGAAATCTCCTGGAAGTTGGATCAATCACTCAGAATTGAGAAAACAGCAGTCGGCATTTCGCCACGCCGAATTCCGCTGTGGGAAACCCCGGGCCTTGGCTCATCAATTTCAACAACTTCCGATAGTGCCAAGGAGTCAGGTCTATTCCGCGAGGCACCGTGACTTGACTTCGCGCTGATCAGAGTAGCTCGTTCACCTTGGCAGCGGAGCCCAGAACCACTATCGAGGAACAAATCAGTAAGTATGTATTCATTGACCTTTTTGCGCGTCGAGCGCGTAAATTTATTCAATAGGCATCAGGCTCCGACGTCAAAGCAATGAAATTCAATATCGATACCCCTTATCTCGTGTGTTGAACACAAAAGACCCCCTCACTCCCTATGTTTCATTGTTACACGGGATTCAGGATCTCAAATTCTCAGACAAAGGCTATATGATACAAACTCGGTTTGGAGGCGACCCCCACCCATAGCCTTAGCATGATCCTTCGACTTCTCGAGGACTTTTGATACAAAGTAGGCCCGGAATCATCACAGTAATGAACGCCAGTAAACATTTGGATACGGCTACAGACGGCTACTTTGCTTTCAAGCCAAGTTTTACCGAACAACCGAAGAAATAAGTGACTGGCAAGCTCGGCCACCAAGGTTTGACCCATCTCCACCTTCTCCCGCCACCAACAAACAGGGAGCGATCCTTTTCCCGCTTGTCAGGATGTCGCGCGAGACTACCCTTTACTACTACCCGCCTTTTCCCGGTATAGAGCCAGCCCTCCCATGACGCAAAACGAGTCAAGGTGTATCTATGGGCGATACCACAATACCCGCCTCGGTCAACCTTTTAGACACCGGACCCTGCTTGTCCCACATCACCCAAATACGAACAGCGGCTGACAGTGGAAACAGATCTGGGATTGGCGCCATCATTGAAGCGAGAGACGTATGCGGGTTTCAGGGACTGTTGTAGGGACTAGAATGGAACGGCTGGCAACAAGTCTTGTCTTTTCTCACCTCATCGTCGTGGTTTGCGGGCCGTACACATAATCTGTGGAGGTGGAAATCTTGTTCTCTCTTTCACCTGGTATAGCCTTACAATTCATTCCATCACTATTTCTATCTGTGATTTTGATATCGTCACTGATGGCCTCCGCCTGTAACCAAAACATTTGCACGACTTAAACACCCCACCCTTCATCGATTTTTGTTTCAAGCCACCCCAATGGAGGATGACAGCAACCCATACAAGAAACGTAGACTCCAGAACGCCTGCGATAAGTGCAGAACGCGGAAAGGTACGTGGTCTGTTCACTTTCGTTCCTTTTGGCAAGAGTTCGCGGTGTGCTAATTGGATTGTAGTAAAATGTGGGTTTGCTTCTGTTTTTCCCGTCCTTTTCCTATTTTCTCGAGGCTGAACAACAGAAACCGATTGCGATGCAGGCGATAGCGCGAGTATGCCAGGTAACGTATGCACGAACTGCATAACGGCTAAGACGGAGTGCTTGCACGCTTTGGCGTTCGCAAAGAAGGTGTGTTTGTTGATATATTCAGGTGTTATCGTTCGTCCATTCTGATTCTCTCGCTCGCTTCGATAGAAACGCGGTCCACCGAAAGGGCACGTTCATCCCTTCCTTCGAAAATACGCGAGCGAACGGGGACTGAAGCATTCTTCTTCTCGTCGAACAGGACTCCAAGGGGCCAGAAAACCGTCCAATCCTTGGTCAAAGCCATACTATCGACGACCAAAGTCTTCATCATACCCGAAGACCCAGCTATGATACGCCAAATCCTCATAGACTTAGCAAGTAGGATTGTTGAACTCGAAGAAAAGGAGAAGGAGCAAGGACGAGAGTCACTTCTAACCACTTCCAGGGCTTCTTCACCCGCAGGGAATCCGACGACAACAACCAAGACCACGGGTACGACCACTCCTTCGATAATGAGCATGTACTACACCCCCGCTTCATCACCTGCCCGTATCGAACAAGGGTCAGACGGCACGAACAACGGCAACAAGGGTACTGTCTCCTCCACCGGCGAAATTGAATTAGTCGAATCCTTCATGAGACAGCTGAGGATCGACAATCAGCAAGACCGTCATCTCGGAGCCTCCAGTGGGGCCAACTTTCTGATCTCAGTCTGCGGGAAGAGAATAGAAGAGGCGACAGGGAACGAAGTACCTGGTGGACCTATTATTCGAAAGCCGATGAAAGTACGGAGACGAGACGTATTTTGGAAGATTTATCCGTATCAACGTCAAGTATCGCCAGGATGTCCACTACTTCCATTGCCCTCCGATTATACTTTCCCCGAACCCTTGCTGCTCTCGTCGTTGGTTTCGCTATACTTTGATCACGTCAACCCCTACCTACCGATCCTACACCGAGGAATTTTCGAAAAGTCTGTCAGGGAGGGCCTGCAGCATAGAGACATCCACTTCGCTGGCGTGTTACTTGCAGTGTGTGCGACTGGTGCTAGATACTCCGATGATCCACGTGTTTTGGAGGACTACGACAACGAAGGGATAGGAAAGAGCAGGTTGACAGCCGGATGGAAGTGGTTCCGACAAGTGAGGCTCATCAGGTCTTCGTTCCAGACTCCCCCGACTTTGTATGAATTGCAGTTATATTGTGTGCGCCCGTTTCGTTTCCACTCCAAACACACCTCCCACTTACTTCCATGTCTACTCGTAGATAATACCGTTCTTCCTCCAAGGAAGTACGACGCCTGAAGCTTATTGGATCGTCCTCGGCGTCGCGTTCAGATTCGCACAGGAATTGGGTATTCATCGGAGGAAGCCAGAAACGATCACCAACCCGACAGTCGAATCACAGCTATGGAATCGAGCCTTTTGGGGACTGGTCGCTATCGACGTGGTGATGAGCACATCTCTGGGGAGACCGAGGGCCATGTCCACTGACGAGTACGTCGCCCCGTTCTCCTCTTCCCTTTCTCTCGTTTACTTGCCCTCTACTTCACGCAGTTTCGATGTACCCCTTCCTATCGAATGCGATGAAGAGTACTGGCCGATAGACGGAGTGGCGGTTGTAGGCGCTCAAGAAGCGTTCAAACAACCCCCCAGTAAGCCCAGTGCGATGTCTTATTGGGTCTCTCTCCTCCGTCTCTTTGATATTGTTGGTTTCGCACAACGAACCATCGTGAGTTTCCCTCGGCTTTCGCCATCACACAAGGGGATTTACTCTACTCAAGTATGCAGTACGCAAAACAGACATGTGGACTCGGATGGGCATGACACAAGCAGAGTGGAATGCGAAAGTTATGAAAGAGTTGGACGAGCTGCTCGCAAACTGGGTTGACGGGGTTCCGGAACATCGTGAGTTCTTCCTTCTTTCTCCGTTTCTGCAGCCTTGTATCGCATGTCTTGACTCTTGACTCTACGTTCAGTGAAATGGAACCCTACAAACCAAAACCCGCTCTTCTTCACTCAATCAACGATCATTTGGATAACGTATTATTGGCTTCAGATGCTCATTCATAAGCCTTTCATGTCGTTTTCGACCTCCGCGGGTAGCGCAGAAAAGGAGAGCGAGAACCCCTCTGGCTTGGCGGCAACGTTTCCATCCTTGGGTATATGTGTCAACGCAGCACGGGCTGTCGTTCATATCCTCGAGGCTTGGCAACGATGGAGTGAGAGAAAACGTCGGGAGGATGCAAATGGGAAGGGATGGGTCCCAGAACCGGGGCCCGGGCCGTTCCCTACCGTGTTGGTGAGGTCGTCTCGTCATTTCGTTGTTGTGTTTTCTTATTCTTTGACCAGAACGCGATTACATCTTCCGCGGTCGTCCTCTTCTCCAACGCATGGCGAGGTATACGGACAAAAACAACTCCCGACTCGTTTCGGGAGTTGGCTGATGTGTATCGATGCATGGAGGTATTGAGCAAGTGGGAGGATGTGTGAGTCATATCTAGCTCTGGACCTTTGCACCAACTTCAACTTCCCCACTCCCATCGCTGTAGAATTCAAGTAGCAGGCCGATTCTGCGACATTGTGAATGAGCTGTTGCACATGTGTAACCTGCCTCCGTCGCTAAAGGGGATTAAGAGACTGGAAAGAGCTGATCGTGAGGGTGACCATTTACCAGGACGGGTAGATCGGAAGGCGGACAGACCGATTGCAGGCTCAAGGCGTGCGGCTGCACAAGCCGGTATGGGTGCGGTGGGACCAACAGCGGCAAACGAGAACGAGACCGGGCACGCAGGGGAAGGTGACTATGGAGGAGGGGGATATGTATCTGGCACGAACGCTTCAATGGACTTGGGAGCTTCCGGATTTGACTTGAACCTTCAAGCACAAACCGACGCCAACAGCCACGCGCATCTTGCTCATACATTCTCCGACCCCCAGGCCGTGTATTCTGTAGCCCCAGACCCTGGCATGGGTGACGTTTATCCTCCCTCCAACGACCCATCAACGTATTCTCATTCCCACGAGTCTCAAGGATACCAATCCGGTTGCCCCAGCCCAGATTTTACACTTCCGATATCCTCGACCGAGTTGGGTAGCCTACCGCTACACGAGACGTTTAATATCTATCCTGACTCGTACAACTACGGCTATAACGAGATGGACGTTGATCAGAACATGGGGCTCTTCACAGATCACAGTGTCGGTGTCGGCGGGGCCTACGATGTCCTATTTGGGGCCGGTAGACACAATGGTGATGGTGAGGGAAGCCATCTACACCCTACAAACTCACAGAGATACATGGCAGAGACTTTGAGCACTGCATTTGGGAATATGGGTCTCTTAATTTTATCTCTTTTACTACATATGACTGATACTTATGATTCTTTCCAAGGTCCTGAAGTACTTTTCCCGTCCCTCGCGGATGGAGAACAACCTCAAGCTGAGCCACAACCACAGCTTGATTTTGCACTCCAACCACCGGTAACGGTGGCGCACAACCATCTGCAAGTACCGCTACCGCATATTCAAGTACAGCCTCCGCCTCTCCAAGTACAATCTCCGCCATTGCCCTTGCCCTTGCCTCAGACCCAGCCCTCGTTACATGGGCAGGATGCGTATGCGAGACCCAGTTCGAATCCGAGCCCTGCAGCCCCTTTAACATATACAGATCAGCACTCAACGGCGGAGTTCCAAAAACCTAGGCACGGTTTTAGGTGTGTTCTCCGTTGCCTTTCTCAATTATCCGTCACGATACTGACGAGAGCCGATGGCCTCTCAGATCAACTTCCTGGGGAGACTGGAACTTCGCTGGATAACCGATCAATTTGAATGCTGGTGTTATCTCCTCCAAACCACGCAGCTTGTACTACCTAAAAGTATAATATACTAATGCATAACACTAGCTATACTATCCCTCGCGTAGTATTGACAGATGTAATGCTAGAAAGTAAATATACGAGCGCGATTGTATTCGTCATCTTCATGCAAACTGTCCTGCTCTCTTTTAGAACTGAACTAGAAAATAGGATCCCACTGAATATGATTATCGTTCTGCCCTTCATCGATGATTAACGGGACCTACAGCACGTTCAATGGCGACCCCAATGCCGCTTTCGGTAAAGGCAGTAATTGCGATGCTTGTAGGTGCAGCTGTGAATTTGCAAGAAGGCGAAGAGTGACAGCGGAGGCGCAAAGGTTTCCGATGCCGGACGTGCACTTGTTTGTTCAGCATGTCAGTGAGTAGCGACCGAGCTCCCAGCCACCCCTTAAAACGTTCTCAGAATCTTACTTCAGACCTTATCGAGAGAATAATACTCGTATAGTATAGTCAATAACCGTATGTAGGACAAATCATAGTGAAAAAGCAACAATATTCACATCTCATCGCAAAACTTACCAAATTGAAGGATCTGAATTCCCACCCATCTAAATACACATTAAAGTGATCCGCACGTCCACCAGGTCAAACACTCGTTCGAACATACTTTAGCCAAACAACTAACACCCGAAATCTGGGCGGAGCGCACCAAAACACTCTGTGCACCATTGATGATAAGGCACTTGAACTTCCGAGCTTTGGTTTGGTATTATATCATCTCGTCATTATAACTCAAGTCCAAGACCAGCACGGCGGACTCCATCCAAACATCAACGTGCTTACAACCAAAGTGATTCATTCAACCAGCTCTCCTCTTCTGGCAAGCCGGTAGTCGCTGTATCAAACACTGATATCGGATCCTCCAAAGTCTATTCCCACGTCCAATCCAGCATCACACCTCCTACATCTCGCGTGACCCTCATTACCTCCGAGTCTTGTCTCTGCATTTGAAGTGATTCAAAGATCTTCCATGTGTCATCTCGGAGAGGCCGCCCAAGGTCGACTCGGAACGTTCCCAGATCTGCCCTCCGAATCCTTGTTGCAAAGTCGAGCAACATATCTCAATCATCAAGGGCGCATCCTCCAATCGAGGACATAAGGGCAACACTGCGAATGCGTCATGATCAGCCCGTGATTCGGTGTCCGCGTCCGATCCAACCTGCAAAAACTCTCGAAGGATTCTGTCCAGCCAATCCCTCTGCCAGTTCTGAGCAACGTTTCGGTTGATCCAGCCCAGCATCTGCGGCGCGGGGTACACCCGAGTAAAACTTTGCCATTTCTTCTCTCTCGTCAGGCGACCATACCCCAAATTGAGCGACACAAGGGTTTCTAGCTGTTGAAGGACCCTAATTACCGCCTCCGCCCCGACGTTACGAGGGCGAAACATTTCGAGAAGGGTAAGCAGGCACTGCGATCGCTGGAGGAGGCCCTCAAAAGGCAGCTGTGCCGCGTATCTATCCCTATTGCTGTCTTCATCTTTCCCCGGCTCGTAGAAACCTACAGACAATTTCTTCAAGGAAGGAAGGGTTACGCTATCAAAAATTTGTATGATGGCTGGATCGAGTCTCGACTGATTCAGAGTACCCTCGCTTGTGAAGGCTGTAACGTTCTGGATTGCATTATCGAGGAATGCTATGCGGAGATTCTGGAGGTTAGGCCATTGTACGGGGTGAAAGGTGGTATCGGCGGTGGTCATCCATAACCTATCACCTACAAGGATAATAGCTAGTGTTGTTAGTGAGTGACATTTACTAGTGAGACCCTGCATGAGTTGGCCCGGATCGAGCGATGAATGCCGGTTGAGCACCACTGGAAGTATGATGGAGAGCTCGATTAGGTGGTGCCAGGGTATGGGAAGTGATAAAGTCGCTGCGGAGATATGGTCATGGAATAATTCAAGTCGTCGGAGCGAACGTGCTTCGGTAAGGAGATTGACAAGAGGGGAGGAAGAAGAGGTGTTATGGTTGACGTTAAGATTTGTTTGATGCGCATCATCATGGAGGGCTCCAAAGCTGTAAATGACTCCAGGGATGACAAGGAGCTCACTGGTAAGCTCTCGAGACGGGTGAGATCCAATAGGTAGATATTCATGTCGCACACAATCGTTTTCCATCGGAGATGGGCCATGCAGAGAATAAGTCTGCAATCTAAAGGAGATAGTGATCGGGAGAGATCCCCACCTATTGAGCCGGGCTTTGAGACCTTCTCTTCTCTTGCGCAGTCTGGCAATGCAATCGGGATTGGGAGTTTCTGAGGATACTATGATTGGGAAATGGATATGGATAGAATTCCAGAGAACCGGAGTGCTAAGAGCGATCTCTCGCCACGAACGGCAGATGGTAGTGAGCAGGAGGGGGGAATTCTTGGCTGTGCGAGTGCAGAGACCAATTACATTATCAGGGAGAGTTTCAACGAAGATCAATCTCCAAATTTCTGGAGGAAGTCGACGAAATGGCGAGAGTAGGGCACGATGGAGATCGACGAATTGCTTCAGCCTGTCTTTTGGTTTGCAGTCGTGATAATTCTTCCTCCAACCAACAAATCTGTTTTTCTGGTGCTCGCACGAGTTCTCGGAGCGAGCGTAGCTCTTCGGTAGAGGGAGGGTAATTCGTATCCAACACACGAGAGAAAGGTGTATCGATAATGAAGTCTATGATTTCTTTGAGGTTTGAATTTGATGCCTGAGCTTCAAATGATGTTCAAGCCCTCAATAACGCGAGATGGTCAAGAAATGCTCACCGATTCGCCTCCCAATGGTGCCTTCAGTGTTGAAGATCGAATACGAACACCTTAGGCACCGCATGTAACAGGTGATGATAGCCTAATTGGGGGGGTTTATTTGACGTGGGAAACCCACCTAAGAGGGTACCCTCCCATGTGAGGGTATCCAGCCATATTCATCACCTCCATGCGTTGGGAGCACCTCAGTGCTCACGGGAGGTTTCCGGTTGGGGTCGCAGTACAGAATTGTATTCTTTACAATATAAACACAGTAGGAGTGCGACGACAAGTAGATATGAATACGGTACGGCAGTAGATAGGGATCGGATGTACATATTGGCGCAGCGAATGTGAACGGTACGGGGTGGAAACAACAAGGAAGCATCAACGGTGAGGGTATAATCAACAAGAGAGGGATCGCAAGAAACGGAATCGCAAGAAAAGGATGGCGGCATTGACGAGGTGAGAACCGTCCGGTACCTCCCCACCTACTGTTGACCAGGGCCAGATGGCGGGGGTGCTTGTGTCTGCTGGGCGGAGGAGGCGGGCTGTTGTTGGTTCATGTAGAACGACTGGAGGAGCTGGGCCATCTGCGCCTGTAGGGCCTCTGGCATGTGTCCCGGGTAGGGGGGCTGTTGTTGCACTCCGGGGACGGGGTGTTGCATATGAGAGGTGGCGCTCGGAGGTAGATGAGGAAGGAATTGACTGTGGAAGGAGGGCGAGGATGTGGTAGGAGGTAGCTGGCCTGCGAATTGGTTGTGGTACGGCCCAGGTATCGCATATTGCGGATGCGGGTATTGAGCCTGGTAGGGCGCCGGCAGTTGTTGCTGCCATTGGGGATGCTCCCGTGGCGACGTGGACATGGGTGAAACCTCGACAGGTGGTCGTGTCTCGGCTACATGTGGCTGCGGCCCACTCGCTGGGGATGATGTTGGGGGTGCCGGCTTCGAGACGGGGGTGGGACGGATAACTCGAGCGTCCTGCCTGGGTCGTTTGGTGGGGGGGCCTTCACCTGTCGCCACACTGTCTGAAGCGCGTTTCGGGAGTGCTGGATCGGGTACAAATGCTCCGTCGTGGAACTCATCAATCGTGATGACCTTCTTGGTAGAGACGGAGGCGCTCGGCGCAGATTGCTTGTTCCCCATTGCGGCAAACGGTGAGGTTAATTGTCGACCTCCTTTGGTAGGGCGGACGGGACCTGATATGGCGGAGTTAGCTCTGTATCTGTAGTGGAAGCGACTGAGTGATGACATACCTTTTTCGGGGCTTGGTGTTCCTGGAGACTTTTGTTTACGGCGAGCTTGAGTACTGGACCTACTGCCACCTTGAACAGTACATGAGCAAGGGTTGAATAGTGGTGGAAAGGTACATACCACCTTTCGAGGGCTTTGGAGTTTCCTCCTCACTTTGCGACACCTCCGAATCCGACCCGACGGCCTCAAGGTCTTTGTCGCCATAATCCGGCTTTGCCTTTGTCTTCGCAGAGCGGTTGAGAGTGGGTCGTGAGCCTGATGCCGTCAAGTCCCCCTCAGCCTCCTCGAATTTGACCTTCTTCTTCAAGCTTGACTTGATCCCTTCGAGGCATCCCACTATGTCCTTGGCGAAGAACTCAATAGTCTTTCCCTTTTCATCGGGAGCGGTGACGAGAACGGGGATGAGGTTGTTTTCGAGCTCTGTAGGGAGCGTTAGACCCAGTCGTCAAAGTGACATGAAGTTGATACTCACGAATGGGATCCGCGTTCACAATCGTGAGGCGGTGCTTATGACCCTCCTCGCAGGCGTCCACAAGTATCAACTGATGTTCCTGAGGGATGTTGCGAATGCCACGGTTTGTCTTGCTCGCCTTTCCCGCTCGGTCTACTTCTGTCCACGGATAGTAGATTCCTCGAGGATAGTTGGTGATTTGGAGGCCAAGCTCCACGCATTCCGAAGCCAACGTAGACCATGGGAGGTTGGACGCGACTTTGAAGGACTTGTTGAGCGTGTCGAGGCACTCATCTGAACAAGCATAAGTCAGTAGGGAAACCTTGAAGCATATCTCAATGCAGATCTTACCAAAGCGCCGTTTGACGGCGGCCCTAATTAGGTCGCGGACATTCTTCTTGGCAGGTGCGCTTGTGCGAGTAGAGCTACGGATCTCAGAGGGTGCAGACTTTGAGGGAGAGGCCGTCTCCTCGTCAATGCCGGGTCCTGTAACTGTGAGGCCGCGCTCGTGGGCCATGGCTGCAATCTGTTGGTTTGTAAATTTTGCTGCATTGCGATTGCTGTAGGGAAAATGAGGCTAGAGTATTAGAATAACAAGGGGACTTACAAGATCCAGGCTTGGAAGAGCTCGCCGATATCATCTTCGCCTACGGCCAAGGCCCCCTTTGCGAACTTGGAACAGTCAGTGTCGGGTTGCGGAACCAGGGATGAGGGACCTACCCCTGCACTCTCATGGAGGCCGCAAACGAATGTATACAGTTGATCACTCCAGATCTGGCCTCCCGCGATGATGGCCCACAGGTGTATGTTGTACCGATTTCGGAGGTATTCAGCCTATGGTGGATGGGTTAGTCTGGGAAACGAAGATGAAGATGAAAGGAGCATACAAAGTTCTTCAGTTGATCGACCGCAGCCTTGAATGTGCGCTTTCGTTCACCCTTTTTCTGAACGGCCTCAATTTCGCGCATCATGTTCCACACATCCATCAAGGACTTGGCCTGGTCTTGACCCTTCTCCTTGATATAAAGTCGGTACGCCACCCCCAGCTGCCTCGTCGTTGGCTTCGACGTTCCTGGAGGATGGCGGTTAGGTAGGTACAATGAAATGAGACACGATAAAAGGAATAGACTTACCATCCCAAGGGACATCTGAGTCTTTCAGACGACCAAGTTCGACCGCCATGTGTGTGGGGTGAGTGGCGAAGGACTGGTAGCCGTTCCATCTCGACTTCCGACGTTGGGCACGGAGCATCTTGCCGCCAAGTCGTTCATAGAGCGTGGATAACTCTACGCCTGCGGCCTCACTCTCCGCCACAAGCCAATCCCCGAGCTTCTTGCAGATCCGATCGCAGGCATCCATCTTCGTCTTGGACGGTCGACCTCCAGGACTTGGGGATTCGTCGCTTGTACATGCGTCGTCAAGCCCCGGTAATCCTTCGCTACCAAAGATAGAATCTTCTTCGTCGAGCCCCTCTGTTGCACCCTCATCTACGTTATGAGCGCCGGCCGCATGCTCCGAGTTCTGGGAGGAGGGAGGTTGGTCTGTAGGCGATGTGGTAGTCGTCGCGGGCAACTCATTAGAGACCTGAGCTGGGGTGGTAGGGGTTGCTGCGGCGGGCGCTCGAGGCGATAGCAATATGTTGGACACCTGAGCCTGAGCTGCAGAGGATGCCACGGTGCTAGCTGCAGGCACTGGAGAGAATGCTGGCTCGGTTCTAGTCGTTGAGATTGTAGGAGGTGCGGAGGTAGTGGCAGGTGTCGGGGTTGTCGGAACTGTTGATGAAGATGAGCTGGCGCCGGGCATATGTTGGGGATGCGCTGGATGATGAGGGTTGTAAAACCCATAAGCTTGGAGGTAGGGTGGAGGATAGGGATAGCCGTTAGCGGAGGTGGGATGGAGGCTGGCGGAGAAGTTTGGATGGGCTGCGAATGGAGAGGCGAGTGGACCTGGGGAAGTAGAGTGAGGGGGATGAGAAGGGTCGCGAGGAGGGTGATGGTTCGGATGGGCTACGGGTGGGATTGGTGATACGGAGTGGGTGGGATAAGAAGGATGTTGGAGGGGATGGTGGGTGGTCGGGTGAGGACCAAAAGGACCCGGGGATACAGATCTTTGATGTCCTGGAGCAGGACGCAGACGCGATTTGTCCTCAGCGGGAGGTTGGGCGATGGAGATGGACTGAGCCTGAGCTTGTTCCTCGGCGGCAGACTGGGCTCTCTGCTCTGCGACACGATGAAGACCTGCGACTGCGCCCTCCTTCAGACGGAGAGGCCGTTTTGAGGGCGAAGAGGAAGAGTGACGCGTTGCTGGTGCTGAAGTCGTTGGATCAATGGGAGTCGAGCTCCGCACAGGTACATTGACATTTTCCATGATTTGGTCGAAGACCTCGATTTCCGCTTTGGTGTATTCCTCGACTGAATATGAAGGAGATGACGAAGGAGTCTAGCGAGGTGTTATTGTTGGTGAGCATAGAGAGGTGTGCCCAAAAAACATACCTGAGTCATGAGGAGGGTGGAAAACCCAGAGAACGGCTGGCAGAACAGTTTTGACGCGTAGAAACGCGACGCGCAAAGATGGAGGAAGGCAAGAAGGATAATGGGGGGGATTTTTTGCGCGTTCCTTTTATGTGAGGCCATGAGGTGGAGGCTAGCCCTCAAAAGGTAATCCGAAAGGTGAGCCTGTGAGCTCCTTCTAGTGTGAGCACCTTTGATATTGTACCGAGAGACGTCTGGAGGTGCAATTGAGAAGCACCTTGAGATGCTCACTTCAACGCCGCCGGCGTTCATCTGAGGTTGAGCTTTTTTGAGATCGCGTTCTAGAGGTGAATCCCCGGTGAACTCAAGGGATATGAGCATGGGTGGGAACAGTCCTGAGGCTAGGGTGCATGGAGGTTTGGGTGATCTTGAAGGAGGTGTGAGTTCACGAATTTCGAGCCGAGTTACAAACCGCAAGATTGTGAGGATGTGAGGATGTGAGGATGTGAGGATATGGGTTTGTGGTCTGTGCGGTGTCAAAAATGAGGAGATACAAGCAAGAATATTTGGATAGGACGACGAGACAGCGAAACAGTGTCAAGAGGGTAGGGAATGGTGCGCTGGCAAGGTTGAAATGTTTTTGTTTGTTGCAACAAACATATGTGCTCACCGGTCACCTCGGTCCGGTAGAAATTGAGCGCTCAGTGTGTGAGCGCCCATTGCGCTGAGTATAGAGAGTCGAGACAGAGTACAAATTGCTGGCTACAAATCACAACTTATCTAGTGTAGCATCATATGTATGTACATGGAGACGGTCCAGCCATTGCCTTGTAAGCTCTTCCTGAAATGCTAAAGTGCCCTTGCAATATCTATCTTCGAGAGAATTCCCAACTTCGTTCACCAGGACAACTTCTTCGAGGTTGTCAAGAGCTTGGATGAAGCAGCGAATGCGTTTGGTCAATCGCTGGCATTCCTTCCACTCCTTTTTGGCCCCATATTCATTCAATATACCGTTTCCTATCTTTGCGACAGCATCCAGCATGGACCTGAAGACTTTGTACGAGAGTTCAACAGGCGATTCGTCGTGCTCCTCGGATTGACACCATGCGAGGTATTCATGGAAGATTCGCTCGAAGTAGGCCGATCCAGAGTTGGAGAGAAATTCGTTTGCGGCCTTCTCCAGGTTTCGTAGCTGCTGGAGGGTATTACTATTGAAGAGTATTAGCAGAGGAAGGAGTGCAAGAACTGGTAACGCACCGTTCGTACTCATCCTGAGCCCAGGCCTCCCAAGACGCCCGTTTCTTCTCATCATTCTGTGTCTTTGACGCTTTTCGTTTGAAGGTTCTGTTGCTTCACTTAAGTAGAGCAATTGGCGAACTTCAAGGGAGGAGGCGTACATCTTCTTTGTGTGTTTGGCTCTCCGCTTGGACCGAAGTACATCCTTGTTCCTATACAGGATGTAAATTAGTTAAGATAAACGGAATTCATCTGTAAAATGGGTACATACTGTTGATAGTACTTGCTATTCTTCTCTCTGGTTGCCTGTTCCCGAGCTTTCTTGGTGGTATGCCGACGGTGAGCAGGCATGATGATGGAAGAGGTAAGAGCCGGTTTACGCAGTAGCGTAAAGTACGAGTTGAAGCCTTCCGGACTAAGTTTGTGTTAAGACCATTTCATAAATTATGGTTTTTTCACAGTAGGTACATGACTACTAGTACTTTTACCCTATATATTCAGCACATCAATTTTCTACGTCGTGTCCAGGAGAAAAAAAACATTCGCCGTTCCGAGAAGACCGAAGGGCTCGGCAAACCCCGTGAACTGCAAAGGATGTGCCCAAATAGAGTTTGCGTTCTTTTTTATCAACCACGACCACTCAAGTCAAGAGATAGAGGAATCCAAACATCAACTTGTCGATCTTGGAAGGGCTATGGAAGAACCAGGTGCGTTTTCTGCTCAATATCAAGGTTTCCGAATGCTGATGTTGCTGGACCGGGGTAGCTGATATGTCGGATATTTCCGACACTGAGACACTGTGTGTCTCGGAAATCTCGGATATGTCAGACGCTCAGACACTCAATGATTTCCCGATCAACAATCTCGAATTTCCGGTGCCATACCCACTGTCATTAGCTCCCTGTGAACCATACCTGACGCAAAATCGGTACAACGAGTTCGAGGCCTGGAAGCAACATAATCCTAGGCAACGCAAACTCCTCCCACCTCCGTATTCCATCGAATTCTCCTTTAGAGACTTCACATCAGCTCTCGGCCGTACGTTCTTGACTGCACAACAAACACCCCCTTCCCGCACGACGCCAGGCACCTTCACAGAATTCACAGCCTTCGCCAAGAAACTCAGGTTCAACCTCACGTTGTCGGTGCCCCCAACACAGACGGCTGAACGAGCAGGGAACATCGTGGAGACCCGGAGGATGTTATTCACGGCCCTGATCAAATTCGCCGAAGTCTGGCAGGACGCCCTTCCAGACGGGGTAGAAAAGAAGCGATTGTATGAGGTGCGTACATCATCATGCCTCCCTGAGCCAGCGATCTCATACCTGCCGTTCTTGGATAGGATGTCGTGAAGTTTATCTTAAAGAGTGCTGGGGCACAGAAGCTAGAAAACTCCCTTAGGTCAAGGTTGGGGAGGAAGGTCGAGCCTCATGGTGATGCCGACTGGAAAGAGGTCATGGAGGAGGACCTCGCATGCAGCAAGTGGACGGGATGGAAGGACGGGGCACTCTAGGTACATGTCGCCCATGAAACTTAGGAGTTAGACAGCAGTTGAATGTATCACGAAAAACGAATGTATTGCAAAGAGAATCGGATTGAGATTGAATGTAGACTAAACAGGGAGTGTACGTACAAGGCCCGCAAGGTATTTGCGAACCCGAACAATGTCCTTCTCTTCTACATACGCGTAATCGTATCCGCGAATAACTATCGCTATAACCCACAACACCCATACCCCACAATCGTGGCTGTTGTGCTGTAGCCGGCCAATTTGAAGTGGGTGAGATGTCCAGCTCGATAGTTCGGATAAGGATCGGAATGAGAGAACAAATCCGTGGTCCTTCGCCACGTTAACTAGTCGGTTAACCGCAATCTGAATCTTCTGTAGGAGACAATAGCAGTCAGATAATGATACAATACAGAACATGAACATGACTTACCGGTACCCAACTAGAGACAAATGAGCGCGAGCCAAAGCTGTCGAAGATGTGTATCTCCTCCTTTTCTGCCCGGACTATAGCCACGGCCCAGTGTTGTTCGGCATCGTCGTGGATAGGTAACACCCAGGTCCCCTTTGTCCAATATTCGGTGTTGCGAACTAATCGCCAGGCAGTCTCCGTCCGCAATCCATGCTTCAGTAGTTCTGGCACAACGAAGCTGGAGAGGACCGCGCAATCGAAGTCGCCAACACGCAGATTCCTTTGGAGTAATGCAGCGCATCCATTGATGCACTGATCATCCAGCCATCGTGTCGCACAGTCCAACCTCGCATACTGGGGAGCCTCAAAGACATATTGAAGGATTGAACGAGCCTTTTGTGAGCAGCTGTCGAACTTGGGAAAGTGCTGGTTTTTAATGCCGCTCCAGAGCGTAGCGTCCACCGAAAGCGAACCCTATTAAGAATTAGTGAAGAATTAGTAAGTATATAGATAAGAAGAACTTTGCGAGCAACGTACCGGTAGCTCCCATCGCAAAGGTATTGGTTCCTCCCCTTCATCTAGTTCACATTCGTTCATCACATCGTCCAGTGCAAGCCGTTCACCAGTGATCTCAACATCATCGTCGTCATCATCGGAGTCAAGCTCATTGTGGCCATCGGAAGGTTCACTCGAGGGAATCGAACGCGGTGGTGAGGATGAGTATGAAGGAGGGGGGGAAGGAAGCGAACGTAGCGGTGATGACGAGTATGAGGGAGGTGATGAGGGAGGTGATGAAGGAGGTGATGAAGGAGGCGATAAGGGAAGAGGCGAAGGAGAGGAAGATGAGGGAGGAAGTGGAGGTGGACATGGGGGCGTAGGTGCAGCCGGCTGGGACAACCACTGTTCAACAAGGGTAATCTGCTCTCGAAACACGGCTGTCGGAGCAAAGGGATTCGCCCAGCAGTCTGCCAGTAACAGATGGTCCTGTAGGCGCATACGGAGAAGAGTGCGGTACTTCGAATCTATTAGAGCTGGTTAGCCTGTTAACTCGGAGCTGATAACATAACTTACATTTCCTGTCCTTCGTCATGAGCTTCAACGCCTGGAGCTCACGGCGAAACCATAAGCATAAGTTGGTGGCCTCTACCTCGAGACGAGCCCTCTCCTCTGCACAGCGATCTAGAAGTACGAGGGAGCGCGTTCCCTTGCGAGCATCCTCGTCAACGAGCCATTTCGGCGGTGCATCCATCTGCGTGACACATACATCCTCCAGTAGATGAGAGGAATCCAGGTCACGTAGAGCGGCTAACTGTGTCGGAAGCTTGTGGGGCACTGGTATGCGGTAGCTTGGCTGGTGATGTTTTTCGAGGTAGGTGATGTGCTGGTTGAACTTCCGGATCTGATTCTCGAACGCAGCTGCACGACGTGATATGGAGTTTCGGGTGAGTTGGTGAGCTCGCGTACCCAGGGCCTCGCCTGCTCCTCCCACCGCTTGATCCAGCCTGTCCCATTCGAAGAAACTCCCGATAGCCTTCTTCCGAATCGTAAGCTTGAGGTCCCGAGCAAGGAGAAGGTTGTGAAGGAACTCAAGGGGAATGTTTTTGAGGTCGGGATATTGCTGTCCGATGTTGAGCGTGCTGTACAACTCCTCGGCCTCGGTCTTGAGCTTCCGGTGCAGTTCCTCGAGATTTCGCAAGATGAAGAGGGCATCGGCTGGTGGGAAGGGCAGCTTTTTGACGGTGGACTTGACACCTGTAATCTCCTCCTCAAGATCGTCTATTTGATCCTGTAGCTGGAGGACCTTCGCGAGCTCTTTCTTGAGCCGCGCCGGTGCAACTGAGAAAGTAAAAAAAAAGGTTAGCCTGGCTTGCAATGTGAGTCAGATAGATGAGGGTACGTACGAGCGCGTATAGAGGTCTGTGCCGCCTTCTGCTCACTCCAATACTGTCGGAGTACATCCGTGGCCGTATTGACTTTCCGCAAGATTCGTACAGCCTCAGCCTCCTTCTTCTGTACATTCTTTCGCAGCCGTCTCGTTATCCACTTTCCAAGCCCTTCCCGGAGGTCCAGGGCTATAGCGTCACAGTGTCGGTCAAGCATCCACACACGTCTTGCACGCTGTCAATAGTGTAAGCCAAGTAAACTCAATACAAAGGAAGCAACTTACCGAGGCTCGCCTCTGTAGCCCGATCACCTTGCGAAGGCGGGACCAAAGCCGTTCAGTGCCTTCACCATCGGTGATCCCTAGTCCTACCCGCATACGTGGATTGTAATGTAATTGGCAGACCCATTGGTGACCATAAGCGTGCATCACCGCGGTTGCGAGCTGCAAACGCTCCACAATCTGACTGTCCAACAGATCGTACTATAACGGAAAATGAGACACGAGGCAAGGTAGACGGGAATGGGAGGACCTACCAAGTGAAGACTCCGGTCCAGCACACACGCAATGTCGTACAGAGCGGCCACCGTCGCCTGTTTGGGTATCATGCTGAAGAAGGCTGTCAGCAATGCGACCGCATCCTTCTGTTGTTCCCCAGGAGTGTTGATAGAAACCATAAGGATCGGTATGTCATGCCGACAAACCAAGGCCATGACACCGTTCTCGTCGAACATATCATTCGACTTCTTCTGGCTTTCGTTTCTAGCAGCCTTATACGCGTCTCGATCCGAGTCCACGACGTCATCTGGAACTGGGGAGGCGTGCTGCCTTGGAGGACGAGCCCGCGCCGACGCAACTCGCTCTCCTACAGAGTCGACAAACTCCCTGGAAAGAAACCGTGTACTGCCGTGGAAAGGGACCCCGTCTCCGCCGGACTTCAAGTGTCGATGGTGGAAGTTCCCGTCAAGGGCAACATGGATATCACCCCCCCTGGATACGATGCATTGAGTGGTTACTTCGACACGAGAAGGAAAGGGCCAACATACCATTGAAATGATTGTCCAAACCGGGTTCCGCCAAAGCATGCTGGGCACAAACGTTGTAGATACGGATCGCAGGCTCCCTCCGAGGGTGGCGTTGGAGGGCTGTGGCCAGTAGAAGCAGGAGGGCCTTCGTCACAAGCCGTAGAGCTACTGGGCACAGATGCTGTAGGAGGTGTGGTTGTGGCTGGAGGAGGTGCGATCGTAGATTCGGAGGTTGAGGTCGTTGACGGAACCGAGGTAGCAGGTATAGAGACATTGGGGCCAGGGATTAGGACGAATGCTGGAGACTTGGAAAGCGGTGAGGGGAGGGACGATATCGGGTTCTCGAGTTTTGGGAGATTAAGTTTAACAGCGTCAATCTTCTGTGTGAGGTACCGATCGATTTCCACCAATAATGTGTCGTACCACTGGAGGCAGTTTCCGAGCGCGCGACGAATCGGATCCTGGAGTGCCTCGCCCTAAAACGGGATCTGAGCCATTGCCGAAAAATAAACAATAGGACAACTCACTGTTGTACCGAGGAGGCGAAACCCGCGCCGCCGGTAAACCATAGTCAAACTGCTCGCAAGAGCAGTTACAGCGTCGGAGGCATGTTGCGAGAGCGTACGGTAAAACTCTAGAAGCTCTAGAGATATCCCCATTCGAGGTTGAGAGGGGGAGGTCGGGAATATCCCATGGGCAACGAGTACCTCAGGAAGGCTCTTGCACTTGCAGTGGCGAAAGGACCTCAAACGATGGCCTATCAAACAATAAGATGAACCAGCCGAGGGAAACAGAAGGAGACACGTACAGTCGAAACGTATAACCTGCACCGTTGCTATTTCCAGAGTGCATGTACCAGTAGTACATGGGTTTTCCGGTGCCGAGACGACCTCCTCAGGATATATCCCAAGAGTCCTATCCCAGTAGTCGAGGAGAGGATCCACCAGAGCCTTCAAGGTCTCCCTCCAGCGTCTAGCCCTGTCCTCCTCCTCACTCTTCTTCGACTGCTTAGGCGGGGAGCATGCTGAAGGAGGAGGGAGAATGTCGTCGGTATTGTCGTAGGAGTAAGGTATGTCGTTGTCGGTATCGATGTCCATGTCTGAATGTGCGAATCCCGAATCTGGTAGATCAGGAGGAGGAGGAGGAGGTGTAGAGGACGCGGAAGGAGTAGCGGAAGGAGTAGCGGAAGGCTGGGATGTACGTGGGGAGGGATCGGATAACCGGTCGAAAGTACGTTGGAGGGTCTGAAGCCGTGAGTTTTGTATAGTAAGATTGAGGTACTGCTGGTCCTTTTTCGCTCGTTTCTTCTGGGGGCTAGGGTTTGCATGGCCCAGAATTGCGCGTTTCGTGTTTTTTGAGGCCATTGGAGGGGGTCGTGCAAGGGATTAGAGGATGATTAGAGTGTGTATTCAGTGTGTAGTAGGGTACAGTAATGGAGTAGAAGTATTATAGCGGTAGCCCAGCCCCCGAACGCGTCTGAACGCGTAGAAGGTGGTGAGGTGGTGGTGGTGGTGGAAGGAAAATGTGACCGGACCGGATCACCTCACATGGGAGGGTACCCTCTTAGGTAGGTTTCCCACGTCAAAAAAACCCCCCCAATTAGGTTACCATCACCTGTGACATGCGGTGCCTAAGGTGAATACGAAGGCCTGCTCGCGTGGCCTCATGTGAGAAATGTGTACGCGCGACGTCATAAGGGCGCTCTTGGGCGTATGAGGCTGCCCTGTACGATTGAACAGGTTTTTTCCGTTATAGTGTCCTTTCGTTTCCTTCAAGAGATTCCTGCGCGAGGTTGAGCTGCTGCTGGGTGATATGTATATGAAGATGTCGTACCAAAAGCTTGTTTAAGGGGAGAAACATCATTTATGAGTCGCTTTGAACGAGGCCATCGGGAGTTTGACGATGTTCATGATCGTCGTGATGTTGGTTCGGGTCAAAGTTTCGTAGCCGGCGAGCGCTTAATGACCTCACCGCTTCGATTGAAGATCCCAACTCTCATTGACAACTTCGACCTTGATAGAGCGAGGGAACGTGGCAATTCTTGTGAGCTCAGTGGTACTTAAGCTATGGGCAAATACGACGCTTCGAAAGACCATCTAAAGGATTCTGTGCCACCATCGTCGGCGCGGAATCATAAACATTGCACACTCCAAATGTTTCGGGATCATTCAGCCTCAAGCTGAATCTAGACAATGGACTGTGCTTGTCAGAGTAACAGCGGCCTAAGTTACAGTAAGACTATCTAGCTCGCGTGACGCGTTCGACAATGGGGCTACAACTACCAGGTTGTACATCCTCCAGTCTTGCACCAACTCTCTGAACACCCCCACCGCAACGAGCTGGCTCGGAGGTTCAAAGTAGGAACGACGAAGAAATTGAACACAGAGGCGCGGGGTAACCACTTCTTGTCAAAGAAGTGTAGCTCTAAATCTTTGGTCTGGGATACAGGGGGATATGGCAAGAGCGCTGGTGGTGGTGATGAAGGCGAGGTGGGTCAAGGTATTCTACAACGTGACGAGGAAGGTCTGTAATCTTATGGGTAATAAAATCAGCAAAACGACGGAGATATACTGTTCAGAGGAAGACTTGCCTCGGGGTATGTTGAGAAGATTGTCAACGAGTTTGTTCGGCCAGTTGAGGAGGGGTTGCATACATGGGCACAATCGATCTAGGCGTGCTGTCCGTAGGCAGCCACCGATTTCACTGAGCACCACAACCACGAACGATGCCGCAAAGCTCACGCAGGTTCGAACTGCGCAAGTAATAAGTGAACACGGTTCTGTCAGTTCAGTCTGCCAGTATTCGGTATTGGGGGTGTAGCTGTCTTCTTACCAGAGTTGACGAATGTTATAGTGACGAAGCTCTGAATCGTGTCCGTGTCGGATTCGCTCACAGAATTTCGCTTCTGCTGACCGTCACTGGCGCTGAAGGAGGCACCCCAAGCGAAACCGACCTAACCATGGTCCACGCCATGCAGTGACCAGATCTCAGATGCTGCCGAATCAGCTCGATTTCCAAACGACGATTGTCAGGGCTGGAAGCCGGTATCCAGACCCCACCAACGCGATACAACATTCTCCGAACCTGGTTCATAACGGAGTGGCAGGCAGGCAGATGCCTCGTCTGCGCGAGTTGGCGTGGAAGTCGAATGAGAACAACCCTAAGCCCTAACGACTGGGAGGGTCGAAAAACGCCTCTTCCCCTCGGCTACCTTCAACGCCGTACCTCCCCCCTCCGTGCTTCCTCAGAAAGACGAGCGGCTAGTCGTTGGTCGTCTCGGAAGGATCTGAACTTCAGTCTGGGTTTCAGCTCAACTCCTCGCCTGAAGTACGTAGACCTGGAGGAGCAACGACGCAACACGAATGGGCACCGGGGCTGCTACGTCGAGCGTGCGCGGGTTCAGATGGAAAGGGAATGTGGGGAAGTGGGATCCTAGCACTAGGTAGCGAAAGCGCTCATTAGACGCAGGGTGGGTGTTTCTTGCCTCGCTGAAACTGCGTCAATTGGAGGGTGGTTGATCAATGGATGGCTGCTCTAAGCCTGGAGATTGAACGCGTTCGACAAAGGAATTGTAGGGGGGGGAAATGAGGGAACGCCACGGCAGCGGGAAAGAGTTCGTAAAATTGGCCACGGTAGAAGAGGGGGATGCCTGAGCAAAGTTCACCAGCCGAAAGTGAAGGGTTGAAGAGTGTGGAATCTGGATGGTTGGTGCCAGCGAATGTTTATATCTGATTCACAGACCCCAGGACGACTAAAAGCGCAAACCGATGAGGATGAGGATATCGAGACCAAGAAACTTGAAAAAGGGAAACGCACTTGTCATCGTCTCCCCAGCTGCCTCCAACCCAGACCCATGAAGACACCACGTATGCTCAGTTAAACGTTCGACATTCTGCGTTCAGATTCAGAGCCAATCCTAGTTACGCAGATTCGGTGAGATCAAAGAAAACAGAGAGACGGTATTGTTGGATGAATGTACCCCTAGCTCAGGTTCGATGTGACCGAGGTTCGACGTCTTCCTTCCGAGCCGCCGGACAATACGCTGGATGTCAACGAGCCCTCCGAAAGTCGAAGCGAAACGGAAGTCCTGACTGAGATCCCTAGGTTACGCGGCAACGATTCTGAGCACGGGTTGTTCTGTTTGGGGCCGGATCGAAAGGAAGACCAACAACGATACCGCCAGTACGACTGTTATCCATGACGATGTTCAATCCAAACCTAATGGCCAGCAGATTGAGGAATGGAGCATATCAACCACAAATTTCTGCGCGACAACGTGTTTGAATCGAAGGAAAAAGGTTGCCGGTCGATTGAGTTGCATACCGAGGGGGCAAAGTATGGTCCAAATAGTTCAATCGGTGCGGCAGATTTGAAGCCACGACGTGCTAGTAGGCATTCGAGATTTCATCCTCCTTGTTTGCGAAGTCGCCGTTCTTGGAACCGGGGATTTTGCGCAGGATTTGAGCTGGAACCTGTATAACCTGTAAGGCCGTCAGATATTGAGCTGTATACACTATAAAACGTACCTGTAACCATCCGACTCCGAGTATGCCTCTCCAACCAGCCTTTCTCCAATTTTTGAACTGCTCGTGCTGATTTTCCGTCACGGTTCATGTTGAATAGAGTACGAGTTTTTGGAGGTGGAACTAGGCAGGGATACGTGCAGTCAATTACGAAGTTTCGATTTCTAGTGTTGTTGAATGTGCTCAGAGAGTCCCAACGTTGTAATTGTTGGGTGCACACGGGCCGTCGTGATGGTTCGAGCGAACGGTTCGTCGTAGGCGCTTGTTGATCACCCTCTTCTTCCCACCCCATCCTGCAGTGTGCTAGTTCCTGGCCTATTTCTCGGTGATAGCTTCTTTGGATTAAGGATGCGCAGCTGTGAGAGTGTGCCTTGGGAAGACTATAATAGGACGACCACGCAAGGCCAGGATTCCAAGCACGAATCTCGTTCTGGCCTCTCTTGGCACTTCCACCAATGTCACAACGAAAATTCTGTCTTGGTATGTTCTTTCTTGGTAGTTCCCTATGCAGCGTCTCATATGGATCATGGTCTGGTGAAACAGAGGCACAACAGGCCATTTTCAACACATCCGAAGCCACCCTGACAACGATAATACCGCAAAGCCTCAACGACTCTGCAATCACTCGACTTACTGGCTGGTATTACCGACGTCACTCGTGCCCTCAAAAACCCGTAATAATTATCTCGATTGCGGAGAGCCAAATGGACATATCTGGCGAACAGGCTGTCTACATTGCGTGGAGGCATGAATGTTATCGATGCACAACAAACAAGTTCGTCATTGTAGATAAAGTCTGGGGCCAGCACGGCGCACTCCGTCCAAATATCAATGTGCTTACTGCCCAAGTGATTCAACATTCCACCAGCTCTCCTCTTCTGGGTCGGTAGTCGCTGTATCAAACTCTGACATCGGATCCTCCGAAGTCTCTTCCCACCTCCAATCCAGCATCACACCTCCTACATCTCGCGTGACCCTCATTACCTCCGAGTCTTGTCTCTGCATTTGAAGTGATTCAAAGATCTTCCACACGTCATCCCGAAGAGGCCGCCCAAAGTCGACTCGGAACGTTCCCAGATCTGCCCTCCGAATCCTTGTTGCAAAGTTGAGCAACGTATCTCGATCATCAATTGCGCATTCTCCAATGTTGAGCTCCTCCAATCGAGAACATAAGGGCAGCACTGTGAACGCGTCAGCCCGTGATTCGATGTCCTCGTCCGGTCCAGCCAAAAACTCTCGAAGGATTCTATCCAGCCAATCCCTCCGCCAGGTCTGAGCAACGTTTTGATTGATCCAGCTTGGCACCTGCGGCGAGGAGTACACCCGAGTAAAACTTTGCTGTCTCTTCTCTCTCGTCAGGCAACCATGCCCCAAATTGAGCGATACAAGGGTTTTCAGTTGTTGAAGGACCCTGATTACCGCTTCCGCCGTGACAATGCGAGGGCGAAACATCTCGAGATGAGTGAGCGGGCACTGCGATCGCTGGAGGAGGCCCTCAAAAGGTAGCTGTGTCGCGTATCGCTTCCTATCGCTGTCTTCATCTTCCCCCGGGTTGTGAAAGCCCACGGACAGTTTCTTCAAGGAAGGGAGGGTGACGCTATCAAAAATTTGTATGATAGCTGGATCGAATGTCGATTCATTCAGAGCTTGAGATACCTTGTAATCCTCTTAGGCAGCATTTCTCAATTACTTGTTTATGGTACATCTTACTCCATCTACTTCAATATTTTGCAGCCGCCGGCCACCGGGAGTGCAACGACATTCATGCCGAATGTACTATAGAGTTCGCTGGGGGTACTTTTGCGATCAATGCACCCTCAAATCGGATACCACACTGAGCCGAACGTAAGGTCTGCCGGGGATGATATAAAGTTAACAGAGCTGAAACTTCAAGGGGAGGAGTAGCAGCATACCCACCTGCAGACTGCCACCTGTCTCTACAATCCATAAGACGGCGGTGGCAGATTGTCTCGACGAGGTATATTCGGCTGGTAGTCAGGGGCAGAATCCCGAGTAGGTCGTGATACACCGCCTGAGGGTGGCGGCTGCTTCCTTGACTTCTTCTTCGTGCTCGTGAACAGCGGGAAGGGTTGAACACGAGCATTCAAACGAGTGTTCGTTGACCAGGGCACCCAACTGTCTATTATGGAGAAGAAGTAAATTAATGCTTATAAATAGGACAAACGGATAAATCTCGAGCGACTGAAAAGACCAACCATGTACCCTTTGGCACAACTGACCCGCTTCAGCCTCTCCGCTTCTCTTGGACCTCCGCCAACGGCGTCGTAGACCCCACACTATAAGCAGAAGCATCAGAAATAAACCTGAAGTTCCCCCAACGGCGATACCAGCAGCAGTGCCCGGCAACAGAACTTCAGAGGTGGAAGACGATGGTTTGTCGGAGGGAGGCGGCGAGCTGGTAAGCTCTGCTGAACTTGTCGTAATCTCAGAGGATTTGTTGGAGGTGACTTCGAGATAGTCTATCCAGGTGGTACTGCCTTGCACCCCGACCTGCATGACGAGCATATGCGCCCCGTCTTCCAGGTCTAGTTCACTAAACATTTTGACGTTGAAAGGTGACCCAGTCCAATTCTTAGGGTCTTGTGACCATTGGACTGGGGTTCCATCATCAACGGTAAAGTGGTTTAGAACGGCAAGAGGCAAGCCTGCGGGACGGATGGACGCTGAGCCATATACTTCGACACCTGTACCTTCAGTGCAAATGCATATGCAAATGTTAAGACACGTAAGTAAGGATAGATGGAGCTGCGCATACCTGTGAAATTGAGAGTCATCAGTGCACCTGCTTTTGTTGTTCCCCTAGTCGTTTCCTTGTATTCAGAGGCCACACCTCCAGACCTCCAGGCTTCCTTGGGAGTAAACTGAACTTGTGGGTCATGGTCGTCAATGCGGATGATCATTTGGGTGTGCTCTGGTCGTCGGCGAGAGGTCTTGTGTTGGTTGGAGTTACCAGATTTCAGACTCTGGGTGAGCTATTCATCTTTATCTTTTGCTATATGAGCCACTCCACTGCATCATTCGAGTGCATCTGGGTAGACCGTAGCTGTGTGTGATGGAGGCAAGGATAGCAACAGACAGCCAAGTGATCTCGGTCATGAACTTGTGCATCTTGGAAGATATCAAAGTTCCTTGGTGGTCAGAACTCTCCATTAATGTACTCCTGTTCAGGAGAGAAAGGCTTGTCAGTACAAGGATCTATCATCTCAAATTGTGCTCACCAGATTGTGGATCACTTCGATGATCACACCCTCAACCGAGACTGCACCTCTGACCCACACCCCTATCTCTCGTGGAACGGCCTTTCCCGATCATCTAGGTTGAGTCGAGATGACCCTACGAGATTCATCCTACCAGAGCTTGCATACCGAACTCTTGATTTGGCTTTAGGGGTTCTGACAGCCTGTCATAGTAGTGGTAATGTTCGCCGCTGTAACTCCTGTGACATTGGAGTTGGAAACAGAGGTGAAAAGAGGTGAGTGATTGTTTGTAGTGTTTGCAGACCCCCACAGAAACTTACAGAGAGAGGCCGAAGACAAAGCTATGCACCGGCTGGTGATGGTTGAAGGGAAAGGAGATTAAGCGTCCATAACCCCGTGATCGATGTGGGCAGCCGGACGAATGGACAGCAAACGACCTCAAAGTGGAAGATTTACGAGTGTCGTAAAGTCTTTGAAATGTAGGATTATAGAACACAAGACGATATCGCCGCTCTACGTAGATCATAGAGATCCTTGTAGTGATAGGTGGAAAGTCTATTTAGCTTATGTCCTACGGGACGTCAAGAAAAGCTGGAGCGAGACCCCAAATCCAAATCCAAACCCAAGGATCTTAGACCGCGGACAACAGAGGAAACCCATTCACTTATCTCCACGACAAAGTCTGGGCGAATGAAACCGAGCAAGGCTCAACGATTTTCGTTACGCTCGTCTCGAGAGGCCCGAGGGTTTTGCACCTGAGCAGAACGGTTTCGGTCATTGAAAAGCTCCCCGTATAGGTCGTGTCGAAGCTGCAGCGAATCCAGGACGGCAGCGGCGTACGTATCGCACCCACAATTCATCATCCGTGTCCATTTCCCACTTGATCCAATCCGCCGCCAACCGCCATTCACGAGACATCCGATACTAGAACCAGCCTGGACTGAACCTCCCGTGCGTCACGGACCCTTGTTAACCGTCACCAGCACCCCACCCCCATATGTAAACCAATGCCCACTACCGTTGAGGGATGAGCGCTGGAAGGCGCCAAAGCAGACCCCAACGCCAGTCGATAATCGAATTTCCTAGCCTTCAACACCTCTTGCTCCCCGCACGAGCCAGACAAAGCCACGTCTCGGAGTTGTAGTGTGCTCAGCACTTGATAGCCCTCCCCCCCTAAGTTCTCATCTCTTCCCGACAGAAATCCGGTTTTTCCTCCAAGTTTCGAACTTTGGCTTCTACCGTCTTCTTTCTTTTCCCCGTCTCGGGCTGAACCTTCACGACGGTAAAAGAGGATCGAGTCCAGGCCGACTCCATGTCTTATCGCAAGTTCGGAAAGCAGAGAAAAGGGGGATGGGTTGTGGAGGTGCAGGGTACTGAGAACGCCGATTCTGGCGGAAACCACGAGATTTGGACGATCCTGATCGCCTCGCTTATCGTCTTCAGACATCCAAATCTACCTCAGCGAAGGAAAGGGTACCGAGCGGTATGAGGGTTGGTTGTGACAACAAGGAGAAGGGCATCTGTACATTGTTCGATTTTCGTAGTCGAAATCTGAAAGTGGCGGACTTGGATGCGAGGGTTCAGCGATGAATCTGGCCCTTGTGTCACCGGGATTCGGCATGCTAGACGGAGGGCACCGTGGGCCTAACGAGCGATGTGCAATCGAGAGAGTGGCGATGATGGAGAGTGAAAGCTTGGAAAGAATGTGACGGGTGACAGGGGGGAGAAATTGTCCGTACATCAACCAGTTCACCTTAGGCAGCTAGATTCGTAATAGAATTAGACCTTGTTGGGCCGATTAAACCGCCGTGAGAAATAGGCCTTAGTGGGTCCGCCCCTCGTGGTCTGATCGTGATGTAAACGCCCTGCTGCCGTGATGGGCACGATTTCCTCCGTTCCCACCATGGGCAACGACAAGGGCAGCCGCAAAAAGTGTCCTCCCGTGGGCCGGAGTGTTAGCAGCCCAGTCAGGAAGTATAGCAAGCAAAACTCCCGGCAAATCATCCTCCACGGGCAGCAGAAGCATAAAGACAAGCTCCAGGAGCTGCTCGATCAACGCTTGGGACTACAACCAGAACAACCAGCAGCCTCTGGGTCTCAAGACGCAACGAACGCATCGAATAACGCGTCTAGAAACGCGTCAGAGGACCCCTTCAGCATTAATGCATCACTTGGGCAACCCGCATCGCCATCAGACAGCTCCCTACCCGACCCCGATGTACAGATGCTGGTCATGGAAACCTTGTGCGACGATGACGATGAACATTCCCCTCTTCCATTTCCTTCTGGACTTGATCCCACCATCTCTCCGACTCCCTCAACGCGCCGCTCACCGAAGAAACCCCAGAAAACGCCGGAAGAAAGGGCAATTCAATTTGACACAGAATGGCGGCACCTACTTGCGACCCTGGAAGACGCCCTTATTACCTACCGGGAGCAGACGTATGGGCAATACCCGGATCCCTCCCCATGCCCTATATATCCGTGCAGGACAGGTCAATGCCACGTATTCGAAAGCTCAGTTCACGCTTACTATTATGACCGTACGCTTTCCCAGCCGTTCCCCTCCCACCTTGACGATGCTAATGATGAATTTTCTTCAACTTCTACATAGACCATCGCCCTATCATGCTCAAGCACTGCCAGTGCCGGTCACTCGCTCAAATGCTTGTACATAACGGCCTCTTTCCTACCTCACCCTCCAGGCATTTGAATGCCATCTCAATGCGACTCCTTGATACCTATCAAGCCCTCTGCCAGCGCTCCTCCGATGCTATAACAGCTCTATCCGGCGCCTTGGGCACCATATATCGTCGGTACGGCCACCACGCGCTCAACAAAACGGTATGTCTTCATACATACGAAACCCAGCTATTCTAACGTGTACTTCAAGGGAACTTTAGTTCTAGATCCCCTCCGACGGGCACTTGGCCCAACACTCCAGTATTACGACAGCCTCAATACCCGGATCGAAAAGCGTCTAGACAGCATTGTTGACGCAATGAAGCGTATCTTACCCCCAGTCGAAAACCCCGCCCCAAGTGTTCAACCAGTCAACACAGCCGCCCCCAGCTCAGACCAGACATCCAATGAGCATAGCGATGCCTCGTCGTCAAGCCACGCCGCCCCAACAAGTAATGCCAAGCTAGCTAGCCCCACGCCAGGAAGCAACCAAACGATACCACCAGCCACTGCTACGAGGACAACAGCCACGGATTCGACGCCCCATACCGAAGCGGAAGCACACAGAGTAGGCCAAGGCCAATGCCACGAATATCTTCAGCGAGCCTGCCCAGCCTGCTTTGGGGGCGAGACATTCGGCAGGTCCTTCAACGAGTGAGTACCCCATTCAATGAATGCCCATTCAATGCCAGTAATTGATGGATACTTTCACTTACTCAGGGGCGGAGATATTCACGTCGCGCTTGACGGCAATCTCCACCACCGACACCTCAAAACCGGGGGCAATGGGCAGCCATTCCACGAATCCATTAGGTTTCTAACAAAGGAATTCGTCGACGCCGTGGGCTCCAGGATTGCCGAGGCACGAAAAGGACCCAAGAAACCGAGGACACCAATCGTACCTGATGAAGCCGTGGATGCATGCCAGAACTCATACAAGGCAGCCAAGGGCGACGACGAAACTCAAAGGGACCACAGCTTCGACGAGAACGGAGTGATGGCACTCGTCTGCCGTCACGATATCCCACTCTTCCTCGCCTCCATCGACACTCCCGCCGAACAGCAAAAGCACGCCGTCGCCCTTGTGGAGATGCTATTCACTATGATCCCGCCAAACGCAACAGTCGCGGGGCTCTACGATGTGGGATGCGTCCTCGATAGGAGTTTGCAAATGGTAAGTAACCTCTGATTCTTCGCATAAGTCCACCTAAACGAATGAATTACAGTATGACTTGATGCCCAGTGCGATTGTGGAGAGGCTCATTTTTGCGACGAGCATACTTCACTCGTATGGGCATCAGTGGGTTTGTCAGATACACTACAATCCAAGGCTACGTCCCGGGCTCGGTCTCACCGATGGCGAAGGTGTTGAGCGGCTGTGGTCGAGGCTAAGACGGATCATAGGCATTGAGCGGCGCTCATCAGTAAGTCTTACCTATCACTTGAACCAGTACAAGTCGGCTCACCGTTTCCCTAGCGCACACGACGAATCTGGCTAATCGATCGCCAGTGCGACTACATTGTGACCGAACTTCAAGACGATTACGGGCAATGGTTCGACCGGCGGATGGTGAAGAACGTCTACAAGAAAGAGGTCAATGCAACAAGACAGCTGGAGCGTGATGGAATCCCCCAAGCCGAGCTACGAGAGTTGTGGAAGCAGCAGAGTGCAGCACATCGCTCACGCCGTTCCCGTGAGTTTAGATTAGCCTCTCTGCCCCGTTCCCAACCTAACCCTTCCCCAGATGCACCAGCACGAATTCGGAAGCAGTTAGCGAAGGTCTTCGAGCTCGAGAACGAGATAGATACACTGGCAGCAACTATAGCGGCAACAAGGGCGTCAATCAACAAGATGCCTGAGCCTTCAGCAGATGCCCTAGCCATCCTCGCAGGTATGGAGGCTCACCACCGTGAGATGAAGAAGAAAGCCACCGACCTCTACACATCTCTCAACCTTCCCGAAGACCACCCCGACCTTGCTGGCCTGTCTATGGAGATCGTCACGCAGCTTCTGCTCGCCCGCGATCTGAAGATTAACTTACGGACCAGAGTCATAGGCCGACTGCAGGAATGCGACCGTCTAGATCAGGCGGTGGGTGGAGTTGGGGAAGCACTGGGTCAGTTCTCGTTAACCTTGCTCTGCGCTCACCAAAACTGACACCAGACTGAATGCAGGAACAAGGCTCCATCAGCACACGTGGAAGAACATTTCACGGCGCACCAAAAGCCTTGAGAACGATATCCGCAAGTTCAACAAGTATTGCGTTCGACTTGAAGCACTCTCACACGCTCATCCCGACGCCCTCTTCGTTGTCCCTCAGCAGCTCCCTCTTCAGCTCAATGCCCTCAGAGATAACGACACCTGCAACCTATGGGAAGATGTGTGGGTATTGCGAGGAACCTCACCCCCTCGATGGTTGGTTGATGAGAAGGTTAGGCGTGGCATCAGATTGGTTCACGCTCTCGACCGCTCTCGCGAGGAGAGAGAGCGACTTCGTCGAGAGTCGGATCATCTCCTGCGATGGTTCACAATAGAACTTCAAGCTCTGGAAGTCATTGCACGGGATCCAACCTGTAAGCTGTCGGCCAAGTCCCAAACTCTCTCGCTAAGACTGATCTTCATTTCAGATGTACGCTACAAGAGCATGATTCGCCATCGGCTTACAGAACATCGACTTCGCATCATGCAATGGTCCAGCTCGGTTGCCCCCGCCGCGAAATTCCAGGAGCGCGCGGCAGTCGTTAAGCAATGGCTAGATCAAGCCATCCCACCGTCCGATTCAACCTCCCTTCCCCCAACAATCACCCACCAGCAATCCGAGAACGCCATCGCCGTTACCCAGCGTGCCGCAACTCCCGCAACTAGTACACCCACAGCTCAATCGTTCACACCAGCCCCTCCCCAAAGTCAGGGCATCCTTACACCACCAGGCCCACCTCGCTATGCCCCGAACCCCCTCCTTCATACCTCTGCCTATGACGCCCCAAACCTTCCACCGAATATACCAACCACCCAGCCGATTCAAGGGGCCTTTCACCCAGCCCAAGAAGAACCTCTGGTCACTGTCAACCATACAATTGACACTCGCGTGTACTACGATGTCGACAGCGATACAGGAAGCGAGAGCGACCTGGAGATCTGCGAAATCCAGGCACCCGAGGCTCTCACTCTGGTCGATGTCATTGACGAGACAAACGATGATTCCGACGATGAAGATGATGAAGATGACCATGTCAAGGCCGACTGGGCCTGTCCTGTGAGTGATATCCCCTAAACGAAGAGTCAATAGTGGCTTACCCCGACCTTCAGAAAGACCTACAGTGCGACCCGCTTCTATGGGCAGGTGTGAAGCAAGCAAACTGGGCCTTGCACGTCAACGGTTCATTCTCATCGGAGCGGCAGTTCCAGTCGCATGTTCGAATCACATTCTTGAGGGAGGCACTCGCTCGGATCGACAAGGAGACGGCGTGGTTATCTGCTGACTGCGTCAACGGCTGTAGTGCCCTCCTCCAACATACATTCGGAGGAGGCGAATGCGCCCTCATCTCAACGTTCGCAATGCCAACACTCCTAAACGACAAACGGCTCGGCCCCGCTACAATCTGGCGTCTGACTCGCGCTACAAAGTACTGGGAGAAGGATGTATGGATCATACCGATCCACGATCCCGAACAAATGCACTGGTTCCTCGCAATTGTACGTCGGCAACGAAAACAGATCACAATCTTCGACTCCTTTGCGAGCCGCCCTTCCATGCAGGCATGGATTCCCGTGAGTTTCCCCTGGTTAATGCTCGTGCCCCCCACCAATAACGTATCATCCATGTAGAAGATCGAGTCTCTTGTCTCACTTCTGACGACCAACGCAACCGACCAGGGATATGCCATGGAGTTGAAGCTCTCTGAATGGTCAGCCCGCCCTCTCGTGGTCAGTACGCCTATTGAATCAATGCTCTGTACCCTCGCTAACGCTTCCCTCAGGTGTCGCCGCTGCAAACCAATAACTACGACTGTGGCGTCTGGATTCTTTGGGTTACGCTCGCAACGTTGCGGGGCTACGATGCCGCCCACATCAACGAGGGCGACATCCGTTTCTTTAGAAAATACATGTCTCGCTTAATCCGTACGCTACCTACATACCCATAGTTTGTATACTAGTTATGTTCTATTCATACGTCAATCCAATGACCCGTTTGCACATCAGACTGTCCAGAAGGGATATGGGCGAACAAATTGAGATTTGGATCTACAAGATATGGACCTACAAGTACCAATCTACAGTCTATACTCTGCCCCGCGCCCGACACATCCGTGTACTGGCCCTAGCCCCTTGTATGCCCTAGCTCCCTGTTATTATATGCCCTGATGAGCTGCGTGAAGCCCACCATCGCCTCACACTCCAAGTCATTGACCCATAGCACTGTCTGTTGAACCTCGTAACGTATCTCCTTGATGCGACTCCATTC
>JANHQD010003295.1:0-10200 GCA_024721195.1 Marasmius sp. AFHP31
AGGTGTAAACTACCTAGCTTATATACCCAGTCAGAGGTCTGAGATATGAGTTGTGAACGAATAGGAAAGACAATAAGAAAACAATAAGGAAACAATAGTAGTCAAGTATAAGACAATAGCGAGTCCGGAATGAGTAACTAGGAGGTGA
Source organism: Marasmius sp. AFHP31 (assembly GCA_024721195.1). Taxonomy (NCBI): domain Eukaryota; kingdom Fungi; phylum Basidiomycota; class Agaricomycetes; order Agaricales; family Marasmiaceae; genus Marasmius; species Marasmius sp. AFHP31. The sequence goes on from JANHQD010003295.1 coordinate 149, forward strand.
AAGAAGACAATAAGAACAATAGAATGAGTGGGTCGTGAAGAAGGTGTAAAAGACAATAGTGTGAGAAGGAAATATGTGGGAAGGGGAAACGGGCGTCTGGTAGGCGTCAAGGGAACAAGTAAGCGCTGAAAGGGGAATGGGCGCTGAGAAAGGAAAAGATAGGGGAAAAGCGGCACTTCATGACACCAGGGATATGCCATGGAGTTGAAGCTCTCTGAATGGTCAGCCTGCCCTCTCGTGGTCAGTACGCCGATTGAATCAATGCTCTGTACCCTCGCTAACGCTTCCCTCAGGTGTCGCCGCTGCAAACCAATAACCATGACTGTGGCGTCTGGATTCTTTGGGTTACGCTCGCAACGTTGCGGGGCTACAATGCCGCCCACATCAACAAGGGCGACATCCGTTTCTTTAGAAAATACATGTCTCGCTTAATCCATACGCTACCTACATACCCACAGTTTGTATACTAGTTATATTCTATTCATACGTCAATCCAATGACCCGTTTGCACATCAGACTGTCCAGAAGGGATATGGGCGAACAAATTGAGATTTGGATCTACAAGATATGGACCTACAAGTACCAATCTACAGTCTATACTCTGCCCCGCGCCCGACGCATCCGTGTACTGGCCCTAGCCCCTTGTATGCCCTAGCTCCCTGTTATTATATGCCCTGATGAGCTGCGTGAAGCCCACCATCGCCTCACACTCCAAGTCATTGACCCATAGCACTGTCTGTTGAACCTCGTAACGTATCTCCTTGATGCGACTCCATTCGCTAACAGGCCCAACCTTTCGGTAGACACGGTCCATGAGCTGGCGAAGCTCCCCATCCATAATCTCCAAAGGGCGAATTGATAGGGTGAACCATGAAGGAGGCCTAGGGCACCGTTGAGTCCCGAGTTGACGTATTCGTGGTAGAGGCCTTCAACATATGTCTTCCGATCAACAATGAATTCGTCGTGCTCTTTGGAAATCCGCTCAGCGTTGTCCATCGCCTGTTTTATGAAGTTTTGACGCTTCTCTTCCTCAGCCTTGGCGCGGAGCCTATGAGAATTGAGAGAATTGGGTGATCAGTAGAGCTCGAAGCCTCATCGTTCATTTGGCGCACCTCTCCTGGTCTTGCGACTCTCTTTCCAGCTTCTTGGTTTTCTCCTGCCGTGCTTGTTTCTTCTTCAATTCAGCTGCTCTGCGAACCTGATGTCGGGCGCTTGCTGCTTTCTCCTGTCGCCGTGCCTTCAGTTCATCACAATTCCTGTTGTTTCTATCAGCTTTCTAATGAATTATGATGACAGAGAACGTATACAATACCTCTGGCGATATTTCTGAGCGCTGGCGTTGTTTGCCGTCCGACGCTCCTGCTGTGTCCGATACTTCTTGGGACGAGCCATGGTAGTAGTGGGGAAAAGTGTGAACGCGACTAGATTTCCGGTTCCTTTGTGTCATCATTTTTTGGTTGAGGTGAATGGGTGAACGGGGCATGGAGATTTTTACCAGTTGCATTCTTCTAGTAGTAAAGGTCATGCAGGCAAGCCTTCGAGGTGAGAACGTGAGTGAGAGAAGACATATGTCAAAATATGTTTTCTCCTGACTTTCCCAAGGGCACCGGCAATTTGTGCCGGTCAGGCACCAGCTCAGCCACCTCGGGGAAACGCACCGAGAATTCCGAAGTACAAATCAAGCCAAAGCAACGCAAACTGAGCAGTTCATCACGAATAAGGTTTGAACCAGATTTCTTCGACCCACCCAGCCAGACCAGCAGCACCCAAAGCCTTCAAAGTCCTCTCAAAAATATGCCGGATGCCAATTCCGATAGTGAGTTCTATTCTATCTATATCATATCACATCTCACCATATGTCAGACCTTGTATTAGACCCCGGTAACCCACGGGTAAATGAGATCAAAGTCGGCACATCTCCATATGATGCATCGTACTCGGACTATGTACATGCCCTCGGCCCGATTTTCTCAGTCCTGATGGCTCAAATTCAAGATATGGAGGAAGGACCTACTCGCGAGGCTCACCGTAAACGATTCGCGAAGGTTGTGGTGAATACGTGGCTTGGGGAATGGGGAGACGAGTCTGTGCGCCTTGAAACCAGTAGGGAAAAGCGCGGCGAGTGCAAGGTTAGTGTCCCTGACTTATGACATATGTGTTCCTGGACGCTGATCGGTTTGTTTCACAGGATCTCATTACCCACATCGTCATGGAAAGTTCCATGTCCTCGTACCTGTCGATCAAGGGTCTTCAACCAGCGTTGGACTTTGTAACTCCTTGGGAAGGTCAGCTGCGAACAGCCCTGGAGAAAAGCCGATTCACTCGATGGAAAGAACCCGAATATGCTCAGCGTCTACAACCATCACCTTTGGAGGAGGATCCCGCCATTGGGGCCTTGAGGGGGCTATCGTGGGAAGAGGGCTGCGAGAAGCTAATGCAGGAGAGTCGCAAGGAGCCTGAGATTCAGAGAGAGAAGAGACAGAGCCGAGGAGAGACGTGGATGTATTCATATCATTAGCAGAGACACTTTGTAAACTTTTTTCTTGCGAGCGTAAACGTGCTTTCGTTTTTTTTTGTCAAATGTGAGTTGGGCGTAATGGGGTATAGGTAGGTAAGCACCTTGTAAATATAACGGTAAGGTGGCCTAGAGGTTATGGCGCCTGGTACAGATTCCCCCGCCTGACAATTTTCGGAGAATCACCAGGAGACTTCCGGTTCGAGTCCGGACCTTACCAGTGAAAGTCATTCCTTGAAGCTTTTTTGGTTTTGTAAAACTTAAGTCAGAAATAACGGGATATACGAAGGTACTTACTTTAGGCCTACATTGAGCATTTTTACAGCCTACACTACTATCTATTTCGTCGTCGATACTCAATTTTATGGTAGCTAAATCTAATTTTACATAACGCGAACGGTTTGAACAGCTTCCGAATTTGGTTATGTGCAAACAAACATATGCACAGCCGCTGCCAGCAACCCTTGTCTCTTCACCTCCATTATGCTCCTCGAATATCCGTACATATTCTACCCTCCTCAGCCCTCAGATGGCCAATACGCTCGCAATGCACGACCTCTTTAACTCAATCGATATCTGCAACACTGTGAGTCTCGCCCAGATTCACGTACACGTTTCACACTAACATCGAAGTTCCTTCAGCGGAAGAAGTTTGCGTTGCCCCGACAGCCCAAGTCGCCGATGGAATCGTTCGGCTTAGTGCCAGGGCAACTTTTTCGAGCTCTTAAAAGGCATTTGGGCTTCCAACCGCCCCTGCCCTTCGCCCCACTTCTTGCCTTTCAACTACCACTGCCCTCTGTGCCCCATACGCAATTCGCTATCCCGGCCTTGAACCCTTCTACTGATTTGACCTTGGACCTCGGTGAGTCTTTCTACCCTCCTCTAACTTACACACACGTCTTAACGCGTTGAAATAGATCACGCTGTTATGCATTTCCCTCAAGCAACTCTTGCACGCACCGAATCGGAGGTATATCTTTCACTTCCCCCTCTATCGGGTCTCTTGACTGACCAACCTTTGTAGGATTACATGTTCGATGGCCCCGGTAGTATTACCGCAGAGGAAGCAGCCAACATCCCCGACTCCCTTCTTGACGCGTCAAACGCGACCGACACCGCGCCTAGCACCTCGACCCCACGAGCAAAACGAACAATATCGCTTACGCCAAAGTCCCCCCGGCTTCATCAGGCGCATGGCCTCGAGACGGGCAACAGACAATGCAGGAGATGGCGAAGCTGGTAGCTCAGCCTCAGCTGAGTCTGAGAACCGCGAAACCCCAGCACCACCGTATCCACAACCATTGGGCCTCCCCTCGAACGAGCTTGAGGGCAGCGTAACGCCAGGGCTACCACCTCCAATACCCACAACAGGCATGATGCCGCCATTGCCTCCATGGGTCGCCTCAGCAGGTCAAGGCTCTTCTGCCGGTCCTCCTCCACCCTGGCTTGCACCAACAGGTCAAGTTCCCTCCTTCGGCCCTCCACGCACCTTCTCCCACTCACCAACCCCACATCCAACCACAACGGGCCCTCCCTGGTTTCCGATGCCCCCCCTGCCAATGTACAACGCCCCACAAGCGTCCAACCCTCCCCCCTCCAACCCTCCTCTCCTCGCAGCAGCCAAACCTCCAACTCCTGTAACCTCCCCTCCTGCCGCCGTAACCCAACTCGAGACTATGGAGGTATCCACCAAGCCGCAAACCAAGGCTCTCGAGCACTCACGATCCACGGATGTACCCACCACACCCTCAAAAAAGGCCGAACCAACGTCGCCAACCACCCCCAGAACCGCAGGCCGATACTCAAAGGACGACAATACGAGAATGGAGATGGGATTCGAGGAGATGGATAAGACAATCGGGGAGATTGCTAAGAAACTCAACGTGGCGCCCAAAACGATCTATGCCCGATACATTACAAGGTCCAGCCATTGCTCGCGTGGGGGCAATGCATGGAACAGCTACCAGAGGTACATGAAAGTCACAAAGTACATGCTACTCGAGATGGCGCGGCTCGACAACGACCCAGACCTCAAGTTTGACTTCGACACGAAACCAACACCCACCGCTGACCAAGTCTCAGCCTCATGGCAACTCTTCAAGGAGCACCATGGCGTACAAGACGCAGAAGAACTCATGGCCGCGTTTGAGGAGTGCCAAGAGCAGGGAACCTCGCAGACCAAGGGGGCTCGCCGACGAGAGTTTGACACCCTCGTCAAGAACCTCACAACCATCGTAAGTCATTCGCAATACCCTCCGACCCCCGATGATGACCCCCACCTACCTACAGGGCCGCCAAGCTCGAAACCGCTCCCACTTCCACGTCGTTGCCTTTGCCGTTGGTGGAATGGTCAACGAGGACCAGTCACTATCTTTCGTGCTTGAGAACGATGAAAGCGAGGGTGTAAGTATCATTTGCTCTCTCGACTCTGCCATCAAACTCACCCCACCCCCCTGTAGTTCATTGAGAAGAAACTCCATATGACGAAGGACAGGATTGTTGGCCGGTTGCGAAGCCATCTTCAGTGAGTACACCGCATGCCCATGACCCAAACCGACATTGACATATTTTCCTAGCGACTGAGTGGACAAAGGTCTACGTATCGACAAAATCATAGCAGCGGCAGAAGGCTATGGCCTCACCGTCAGCGGACCACCAGTCGAGAAGCTTAGAACCACAAAGGGCGACTGTTGAATGACCCTCCTCGAACGTGCCAGTAAGCGAACTCTATACTAAACATACCTTTGCATTGCAACTGATCACTGGGTATAGCGGAGTGCAACATCACCTTCAAGCACAACCGCTTCCCCGCCAAGAACATGAAGCAGGACTTTATGAAGTCCGGGATCGCCATCAAGAACTGGCCCCCAACCGTGATGATTCCATGGGAGGGAGACGTCGGGAAGAAGGGCATTCTCGCCCTCCCAAAGGACCAGCAAGCACTTGTCATTGACTACTGCCTTCGGGACAACGACCGCAAGCTCCACTTCGAGAAAGTGGACCAAAAAGGTACGCAGCATCGCCCCAGCGCCTTCCGAGACGTCGCTGACCTCCACAACAAATAGAAATGATGTTGGGAAAGGAGCCTATCCTCACATACGCCCCCGACAAGAACGGCAAGACGAAACAGGTCTTCAAGGTCTTCAAAGAGCCAGATACCAAGCCCACCGACGAGAAGCCTGCCACCAAGAAGGGCTAGAAACCAAAGGAGGAGCCTGTAGAGACGCCACTGCCATCCCCCACAAAGGCAGACCCAGCGACCCCAACCTCCAAACGCAATACCCGCAACACGAGGTCCACAACCCAAGCTGCTACTGCCGCACCACGCCGAAAGGTACCAAAGTCCGCCCCGTACGTTGAAGAGAGCGACGAGGAGGAGAAGGACGAGCTTACGGAGAGTGAAGACGACAACGACGTCCTCGGCCTTTTTGAGGATGACGTCGTCAATGCCTCGGATTATGAGGACAAGACGCCGACCAAGGGTAAGTACGCAAACTCTCGCCCTCCCCCCTCTACTCATTGATGTCACCTTAGGCGGGACGAAGCGCAAGGCTCCTACGAAGACCAAGGGCCAGAAGGACAACGAGGGGTCAACTGCGAAGAAGGCAAGGTCAACACCCGCAGCCGTCCCCAACGTTCAAAAGCCCGCTCCCCCAGCACGGAGCAAGTCGATTCCGACCTCAGGCGACCGTCACGTTCACTTCAGCCAGGAAGCTCCGCCCTCCATCTCAGCAGCTGAGTTCGACAAAGGAGGCTTCACCGAAATGTTCACTGCCCAGCCCGACCAAACCACCTCCTCCTCCACTGTCGCAAAAGCCAAGGCCGTCACCCCAAGGCCTACCCCCTCCTCCTCAGCATTGCCGCTCGCTGGTGCAACAAACACTGGCGCAGTCATCACCGCCGCCACCGTAGGGCCAACCACAGTACCTCCCAACGTTCCAACGACTGCGACCCCACCCACTGCTGCACAAGCCGTCCCCGCACCTCCAACGATGCAGCAGCAATCTCTGGTGCCCCCAACGCCACAGATGCAGCAGTGGATGATGCAGCAACAGCAGCAGTGGATGTTGCAGCAGATGAACCAGCTGACGCCGGAGCAGCAAATTCAGCAATGGCAGTACATGTCACAGTACATGCCCCAGTTCATGCCTCAGATGGGTGGCGGTGGGATCCAGGGAGGACATGGCAACGCCTGGGGCCAATTCCCCAATCAACCCCAAGGCGGCGCCCAGTAGAGCAGGGTCCATTCATCTCGGTGTGCATCGACACGTCCCCAGCTCCCCGTACGATATTCCGTCCAATACGATACGTTGCCCCATCTTGCCCACTACGATACGCTGCGCTTTACGATACCTTGTCCTCCCCCGTTCGCTCTACGTTGTCGCTCATTCTCCCTACCATTCCCAGCGTCGTGTAATCCTATGTATTCCCGAGTAGCTACTACATTTTGATACATTTCAATATAAATATACACTGCCCCCACCCTCCTACCAATGCCAATAGCCCCGCCCCGCGTCGCACGAGCTGATACTAGCATTACTGAACGTGCCCTAAGGGCACCAGAAAGAAGCTGTCAGTTCTATGACAACCAGGGCACTACCTCTAAGGCCTAATTCACACGGGGGTCAAATCGGCCCTAACGGGATCAGATCCGCCGCCGAAGTAGCTGCCTGGGCTGGATAAAGGCACACTCAGTTCCTCACCCAACACATTGAGGAGAAAATGTGTGAGGAGGTACCAGCTGAGCAGGATGTTCATGATGAAGCTGCGTAGGGGGTCAGTCCAGTCCAGCTGCTCATGTCAGACTCCTTCAAGGTTTTTAATCCCCTTAGTCCTCAGAACAATCAATCAGCGGGTTGATGCAAGGGGTGCCGACTGGAATCGTGGACATTACTGTAACGGCAGGGGGGGGACCACTACGGTGCCCCAGCAGGCTCAGGTTAAACCGTAAGCGGATCCATGCTCGATTCACCTGCCACTGGGCTGTGTATGCCGTCGGCAATTCTCGCGACACCGCGTGGATCCGCTTACGGTTTAACCTGAGCTTGCTGGGGCACCATGTTGTGAAGAACACAAAGAAAAACATCTCACAGAACATAAGACGACATGAAGAGGGGATGGAAGTCGACAATAAGACACTATGGGGGCCTGTGCCGCTGTCGGCAAGAGAGCGGATATCATTTTCTCACACCAGTCCACACGACCATACCTATGTCCACGATTCCAATCGGCGGCACCCCTTGGGTTGCTGCTAAAGCGCTAAGGTTTATATGAGTCTGGGTCGTAGATGGGAGACGTTCAGAGGGGTAACCATGTCAGCTTTGGATCGGACACGCCGCCGGCAGCCAGACTCCATCGAGATCGTCCGGATCCATATCGTTGATGCATTTCAGAGTGGCGCGACTTGGCCATGGCTGAAAAGATGGGGATCTTCCCCGGCTTGTGGAGCGCAACGTCATTGAACAGCATTAAACTGCCATGGCCGTGTCGCGCAATGCGCAAGGCTCAAGCTGTCTAATATTTGTTGACCATAATGCCTGGCATGGTGGCGGAAGACAAGTTTGAAGTCAAAATGGTGATTACGGACTTTTTCGAAGGAAAGGAATCAAGTCCATCGCCGATTTGAGCAGCGAGTCACTGTTGGCATAGCTGGGCGAGATAAAATTAGACTAGTAGGATCGAATTCGGGACCTGAGCTAGCTCGGGAAGCGAAAAGTAGTCCTGGTACCCCGTATGACTCTGAGATGAGGTGGATATAGTATTGATGAACCGCGACGAACATCATCTAGCAGGATTGATCCCATCGTGTATAAGAGCCCACTCAACATATAAACAAGGAAAATCGACGAGGGGGACCTGTACAGATGTCTCCGAAGATTCGACGTTCGGATCCCTCGGCACAACTTTCAATGGATCATAGCTAGTCAGAGGATGTCATCAGGTAATTGGAAATCAGGTATAATGGCCGTTCTTTGGTCTTTCGCATAGATTCTCGAGCGGAGGAAAGCATCAACCAGTAGTCGCCGTTGTGTTTGATGAGAATTCTTTCGTCGGCAGATGCGATAGTATTACTACTGTCATCAGCCCGGAAGTCGGACACCTAAGGAGAAAATCTTAAGTAGCTCGGGCACAATCAGGATTTACCCCATAAATAGTGTAGATATGAACAATATACCTTCTTAAGTTCGTGTGCACCAAATATCTTGAGGGGAACTCGCGCCGAAGTGGAGTTATGAATTTTTTAGTGGGCGGGAGTCGAAACGTGGCTTTGCCGAGAAGTCGGACACGCCACGGCAATAACCGGCAATATGCAAGACACGCACATCCACCTCAATGAATCAACAAAACTCATTGACGGATCAACCAAATTACACATTTTATGGCTTGAAACAAAGGGATTGTACAGAGATAACTATTCATGACAGTTCATCGGGGGATTCAACACCCTTCTCAAAATTGCATGGTTTTTCCTCATTCGGGCTGATACTCCCTGAGATTGACCTGGCCAGAGATGCCAAAATGCTTTCAATTTTATTCCTGCAACTAGTAGATTGTTTTAGGACCATCTGACCTCTGTGAACCCTGTGTACTTACTCCTGTATGTGCTTCTTGGGCATGAGGTGAGAAAAACACAGACTTTCCTGAGCACAGTCAGTACACGTGCAAAAAAAATCACAAAAATCAAAGAGAGATAGATTTGTATTGCCCAACACCCCTATTTTGAAGGGCCAAGAGCCCGGGGCCTGGCATCCCCACCCCAGCCACAAGTAGCTGTCGCAATGTGGGGTGAAAATTGGCATGTAAATACAAGTATTTCCCTCTAATATGGCTGTATAGACTGACATCGTACCTCCAGCCATTATCTACAGTAGTTGAGAGGAAGAGAAATAGGTTGCATTTACGACAAAAAAAAGTTCAAGGGAAACGGACAGAAACTCGCTCCGCCAGCACGGAGTTCCCGATTAGGAAACTTTCTCACGCTTCAATTTTCGGCTCAAAATCGGACCCGTAATAATCTGACAGCCACATCTTTTCAACAAGATCATCCTGCTGCCTGAAAATGCTCATGCGTGGTCATAAGACCCCAACCTAGATTTACTGACTATATAAATCCTGTGGGGGAGCGTACATCAGCTACTATGTGACTGATGTCCGACTTCCCCGCGTTTCCGACTACTAGGCAGATGACAGTATATTGAGCGGATGTTGACAGTGAGGATATGCTTCCACTTACAACCACTGATGTGGAAATACGAGGCGCAGTTGTGGGCGCTCTGGTCATTGGTAAGCTGGCCTTAGTAGCAAAAGGGGTGTTAAGGAATGTTGTGTTGGAACAGAGCGGTGGACCTTATGGTAAAGCACTACACCCGCGGTGTCGAATAAAGGGAGGTACCGTTGCAGCAAGTAGAGCACTGTCATCGCGGACCACTTTTTTCGCCATACGTATTGGATCTCCAAGTTCAGGTTGAGTAAAATGTCATACACGAGTATAGTCGAGCTGACAACTGGGAGACGTGATTGGGAGACTGTCTCAAAA
>JANHQD010003296.1:0-51259 GCA_024721195.1 Marasmius sp. AFHP31
CGCGCAGTGGTTTATTCGTCCTGGCGAGACACAGAAGATCGTAGGGTTCGAGCCTTTTCGCAATCTGTGGTGCAAAAGAAAGGTGAGTCGCCACGCCGACTACAGCGTCGCACAAAGAAGGCCTCACCTCAGTAAAAACGTCAATAGGCATTTCAAGGAACACTGTTCGCGCCTTCGGGTTCTCTACGACCATCGTCTGCCTCTTTATCCGGGTGCGTTTTGCCTTGACCGGTGTGGTCTTTGGATTTTCCTGTTCGCTGTCCGAAGAGAAAATTGTTCGTGCAAAACGTTTACTCTTGACACTCTTCACGCGCGGCGCGTCGTCGTTCGACGTGAACTCTGGCGTCTTTCGCATACTACGCCGTCGCTTCAAAGTGGGACTTGAGCTTGGGGAGGCTGAGGGAACGATCATGAGGGTGGTGGTCAAAGGTCGAAACTAGCCATAAAGGGATTCGCACTCCATCCCTCAGAGATTATCATAAAAATTAAATCTCATCTTTCAATTCATCAACACGTTTCGAAGCTCGGCAGTGCCAAAAGAAGCGGCATATGCCGTTGCGGTGATACAGACGGCAGAGTATAATCAGGTGCTGAATTAGACCAAGACTCAATCACTCCATGAGAATATTATGCCATCCGTGAAGAAGTTTCGAGCCGTTTGAATCAAAGGTGTGTTCAGACTGTGCTCTGAGCTCTTTTTCCGAGGGGGTATCTATGAAGCGTTCAGGGGCAGAGTCGTTTCACGAGAAGTTCATCATGGAAGCCTAAAAGTACGAGCTCAGGAACCACGAGGAATCATCTCCTCGTAGTTATATGACCAGGACCCGGTCGGTCAGTAGCCTACTCTCGTCTCGCGGATCCAACTGCTCGTTTAGAAAGACACATATATTCAGGAGGCCGAAAACAGATTGAAACATATCGTGGGAAATAAGTGGTTAGAGTGAGGTGGGTCCCCATGGGTCCCCAGCGCGTGGAGTGGTCATCATGTTACAAAGGACAAGACGAAAATATCAAGACATAGAAATTTCGATGATTTGTCAAAGAATAGAAGTCGAGCGCTCACGTAGATGCGTAATGTGCTGAACTTAAACAACAACCGCTGTGGATGGATCCGGGAAAAGCTCCGGGCCCTGCTCACCGACTTCGCTATGACCATGCAAGAGATTGATGTCGGAAAGGCGTTCATCAACGCTTGCCCAGGCAAAGCTGCAGTTGAAGTACAGTAAGGGTATGAAATGAAGACATCATATTGTCCTTAAGTATCTTCGCCTCGTCAGCATATTGTGCCGCCGGAAAGGTCTGGTAGACGAGGGAATTAGCTCTTATACTACTGCCAAATTCGAAAGTAATCATACCTCAAACCACCCCGACAGCTTGACTCGGAGTTTTATCATGTGATCAAAATTCACCGTGGCCAGTACCAGCCAGTCCGCGGTCTGCCATAGCGAGGCGAATGTCCGACATAGGGCGAATAGCTCTGCACCAGCGAAACCAGGGCGATCTGATCGACCGCTGGTCAAACCCGTCAGCCGTGGTGAGGAGTCATCAGGCTGACGGTCGCTGGATCCTTGTTTTTTTTCTAGCGAACTCGTACATACTGATATTATATAGCAAGTACAGTACAGTATGACTGTAAATAACTATAATTGATCAGTTTGAGCACGCTCGATGAGAGGCTGATGAGACGTACCCAGTCTGACCGGCAATGGTCAGACGTGGTCAGCCTGACCAACATGACCAGACGTGGTCAGCCTGGCCGACATGACCACACACAGTCAGTCTGACTGCAATGGTCAGACGTGTTCAGCCTAATGTCGAAACTTCATGTATACTTGCTAGCAAGCACTCACACACTTTCGAAACACACCACACACGCTTAAAGTAACACAATGAAATCCATTATCAAGTCTATAGGTTTACATAGAACTACGGCTCTACATCTACAACTGCACACGGAGCAACATCGCGGTTGACTTTCATGACATCAATCCTAACAGATCAAGGTTTTAGTCAATTGTATCGATAATATACGAATAGGAGGACGTACCCTGGTTGACAGTACTGAAGTTGAAACAGCAGCGGGTCAGGACACTGAGCGTGAGGCAGGCTTTTGAGGTGGCTGTGAGTTGTTGACAACTGAAACAGGTTGGACGGCCTTGACGACAGCGAAGTAACGTTGACTAGTGTAGAATCAAATAGAGTCATCAACTATGACCACAGTTACAAGCGAGAACATACCCAACTCCAACAGCCTTGTTGCCCTTGAAGATGACACGGTTCACTCGGGCATTGGTGCGCTATCTGAGGATGATCAGCATCAATTTCCGTTGCCAGCACGAAAGAGAATGCACATGAAGTACAAGTTGTTCAATAAAAAAAGAACGTACCCTGACAGTCACCTTCGTCACCAGTGACAGAACCCTTCCCTCCTATAACCGGTTACGCAGGCGGCTTCCACTCTGGCCTATCAGGCTTTGGCGAGGACAGCTTAGGCGGCGGGGATGAAGGCATAGGACTGCGGTGGCCATGAGTTATAGATAATCGGCTATCTGTGCTAAAAACCAAGCGCATATAGTCAGGTTATGTTTCTGTTGCGCAACGCAGAGACACTGACATACCTGAATAAAAGTCTTTCTGGCCCATATGATGCCGGCGGTCCTGCAAAATATAAATGTTAGCCATAGCGGTGATGTGTACCTATGTTGACGTACCTCTTCACATAATTTCTGGCGGTGGTGGTAGGGAATGTTGTGCTTGATTGCCATTTGAGGGTTTGAGGACACGAAGAACCTTTGGGAGGTTGGGAGGGGAGCAGGGTGAGAGTTACGGCTTGAGGATATGGGGGATGGTGGTGGTAGGAGAGCAAGAGGCGATGGGGGAGGAAGAAAAGGATCTTGGGGATTTATAGGTTGGGGCGGCGGAGTTTGAAAGAGAGTCGCGTCACTTTGGCTGATCGCGTTTGAGGGGGATGTGGTAGCTGAACGTGAATGCTGAACAAGTAGGCCAAGGCTTCCAACATCCACTGTTTGGCATTCTGGCGGGGTATTCCTTCACGTTGTAATCTCCATCTGGAATTCAATGATCATGGTCAGCCAAGAAAACAACAAAAAATATGCTCTCACCTCTCCAGGATGAAGGACACCACGATGGTGGTGGTCGAGTGTCAAGAGGTGCATAAGCGCTGAGTCATCTCCCGCACCTGATTGGCAAGTGATTCTCACGCAATTCCAGCGGAAAGCGCTGGAATTCGCAAGCGCTCTCCGAGCAGACTGAAGGGCAAGTTGGAAAAGTCCGAGAAGAGGCCTACGTCATGGCCTAGCATTTTTTTCAGCGAGGAGCTACGACATCATCGTCATGAACTACAATTTCTAAGCCCCCTCGGAAAGGTCCGAAAATTCGCTCCCAGGTAGGAGTTGCCCTTCGGTCTGCTCGGAGAGTGCTTGCGAATATGCCCTATTGTGTGCGGCCATACCTGGAAAGCACAATAATTATTCTGTTATTTTATGATGAATTCTTGAACAGTGCATCGTCAATCGACAGTCAGACGAGTCCCGTCTGGTGCGACCTGACGAGACACATCTCATTCTTGAGCGCTTTGATCAGCGGCTGATCATGGTCTGATAAGACTATGTCAATCTGTTCTTATCTCATCAGCCGCTGGTCGATGTCTTATCAGACTCGCTCGGACTGTTGACACTTGTTCAGCGCATCATCATTCTATGCTCAACGTATAATCATACTGAACATAGGTGATCTTCATATGTACATCCACAGCTATTCTAACCCAACCTTTACAGGGTATGTTCATATCTGTACAGTCTATCCCTCGCTGATAGACCAGGTCAGGGGATGATCAGATCCCCATGGTTTCGCTGGTGTGGTCCGATTGGACAGCGCTACAACAACGACGAATCAAGGTTCGCAAATATGGCATGGAATTCCTTCTAGTCACGGGCTTCTATCGCGTGCTGGAAATCTCCAACGAAAGTCCGAGCAACCTCAAGGCAGGCGCCTGTCCATTAAGATGGTAGAGGTTGATGCCGACTCGCGAAATCATTGTCAAATGGCCATCGGAGCATTAGCAGTCGCTCAGAAACTCCCGAGGATCTGTCCCCGTTGGGGTCTGGGTCATGATGATGGCGGCCCGTGAGGTCCACAAAGCCACAAGTTCACTGGCATCCGGTGATGATAAGCACGATACATAAAACAAAATCCGCATCTGGAGTGGTACTCGTAGGGGTTTTGATATGAACACATTCTGGGAGCTTCCAAAAGCGCTCAATGTCATCTGAATTTGGATGCTAAACAACTGGTCACTCTGAAGTAATGAAGAGATGAGGAGGAGAGAGCCGTACCTTTGATTGTATCCATGACGTGACCCTTTGGAACCTCCAAAAGAGCCTTCGCTGTGACGTCGAGCCGTGCTCGTTGGTCAACGGAACTAAGGTTTTCCGTGGATAAAGATTGCGCAAATCCATGGCTCGCGTCTCGTCCACTAGCCCCAAGCTAGGGGCCGGTATCATATTCAGCAAAGAAACACTCGAGCCAGAAACGTCCTCGGACCCGTTGCCACCACCATACATATACGTCAACGGTGGTGAAACGTGAACTTTTGCCCTAGCGGGCGTTCCAAGAGTGACTAGTGAGGCCTCGAGGGTTGACGTCGAGTACTACTGGTCAGGCCTCGTGAGAGGTTCTTTGGCTGCTTGAATCATGCAGCCTGTGGGCTAAGGGCACCGTAACTGATCAACCCCAGTCAGAATTCTGCGGACACGGGCGGGCAAAATATAAACAACCCGATACCATCCCCCAACGTCCTATAACGTCCTTGAGCCGCGCGTGTGCCAGGTGTTATGGGACGTCTGCGGATGAATGCGGATGAGTATCAGACAAAGCAGGATGTAATATCTACTGGAATAGGATCATGAATTTGCTTCGATTTTGTCTGAAATCGTCCGAAAAATAGTACATTCGTGAATGCTATAGGACTACATTGTACAGGTATCTGATTACTTCGTATCATGCTTACTTGCTCCCACCAACAGTTTCCATTCTCGTGCCGGTGACCTCGACGTTGTCAGGAGCATTTGAATTCTTTGAGTTCTACAGTCTTCAGTCAGACAGTTGAGCGTCACGGCGAGAACATAAACTTACCTCGGAGGACTTCTTTGACTTCTTCACAGGCCGCTTGGCATCTCCGACTGAAGCCTGTGAATCCTTGCGTTTTGCGGGCAACTTTGCAGCAGCTTTGGGCTCTTCGGGTCTCTTTCCCAGAACAGCAACAACGCTAGAGAGGTATTGAGCACGTCAGACACGGTGGTATAGACCAGGTACTTACAGGTCAATCGTCTCCGTGAGCCGCTCCAGCTTTGGCTCCAACACGAAAGGATCCATCCCGCGATCATACACGAGGTGCTTCAGGAATTTGACGAGGGCAGGTAGTCCATATACGCCTCGCGTGACGAGAGGTTTTCGAGCCTCATGGTCACCGGAAGGGATGAGAAGGGTGAGAGGGGTGTCGAATCTTGGCCACAACTCTTTGGTGGGTATTCCTTTAGTGTATGTGCTCGGGTCGTTGGCGGAATATTGGGTGAATGCCCCGCCTTTCTTCGCGCATGGAACTGACTGAGGAAGGCCTTTGACCTTGGCTGCAAACTTCTCGATGAAGTTGATAGGCTTCCTGCCAGAGGGGACGGTGGCCGGCTCAATGTTGTCCAAAGCTACGATACAATCATGGTAGGTCAGAACGGGGACAAGCCGGTACAAGACAACATACCTTTTGTCTGTAGTGATGGAACATCGGCGGGAGCACTTGGCGGCGTTGGCGCCAACATCATGGGTACATCATCTGCGAGCTTCCTGCCAGAGGGGACGCTGGCCGGCGAGTCCATGTTGTCTATAGCTACAATGAAGTATTAGAACAAGTTCGACAGGTACGAGAAATGTATACCTTTCTTCTCCAGAGCTGCGACATCAATGGGAGCGCTATATGCAAATGTGAGCCAAACCGTGGACGAGCCAGAAAAAAGCAGGAAGGAACGTACAATATGATGGACTCGCTTAGTTTCTGTGACAGTATGATAAGCAATGGAGCTCGTAAGGAACATTGGCACCATCGTACCTTGGAGCTAATAGTCCCTTCAGTTGCCGACTGCGGAAGGGGTTGGTTAAAGACTGGAGCGGGCTTTAGGATACAATGATGTACCTTGCTAATGTTGGTAGCTTGAGGAAGTTCCGACTAGGAAAAGAGAATGTCGTTAATGTGATCGTTGCGCACAGAAAATTTTGACGAACCGTGGAGGGACCAGCTTCTCGGATAACCTAACAGATCAAGATATGAGCCGTCTTGGTGCTGTGAAAAATCTGTAGATGGACATACCGCTTCGTTGTCATCACTGTCGAAGTCCATGCTGCACAGGTTGACAACAACATGAGGATCGTGTCCTTCACGTTCATTGGACACATCCGACACGATCCTCTGTTCTGAATCCGGCCCCCTCTCCCTCTCCTTGCGCTTCTCCTTCCTCTCCTTCTTTTTGTCCTTCTTCTCTTTCGCTGCTTCCTTGTTTTGACGTGAGAGGTAGGTCTTTTTCCAGGACTTGTAGTTTGACTTCAAGATTTCGTGGGCCTTCCAATGACCACTGCATAGCGCCAGCCAGTCGTGTCTTTCCTCCATGAACGTGACGAAGTCATCGATTTGCGTGTGTTTGATGCTCGAGTAGTTCCGTGGGGGCTGAGAGAGTTCAAGGCCATTCCAAAAACGTCGATGATCTTTGTAGGCTTCCTTTTTCTCACTAAACGAGACAAGTGTGCCGTCGAAGTGCTGCATCCAAGCAAAGATCCCTTCGTTCTTTTTGCCAATGTCGCCGTCGTCAAAGCTGTTATTTTGGAGCTCGCTTTCGGAATTATCGTCATCGCTATCGCTATCAAGGTGGTTGTCGAACTTGTAAGGTGTCTTCTTCACGATCTCAAACGCCTTCGGGTCCTTCGAGGGAGGCTGATTCCACCATTCAACACGGCAGCCTTCGGGTTTCTCCTTCTTGTGTTCTGGTTGATGTTTGATCACTTTAGGTGACGCACTTGCTGATGCAGATGTAGCTGAGGGTTGCACTGGTTCTGCCGCCGGTTCTCTTGCTGGTCCGGCTGCCCGTGCATCAGCAAACATGGCCATAAAGCTTGTTCTAGAGGAGGTGAGAACAATGATAGGCTGGAAGGAAAGGTTACGCACTGGAGAGCCCCATTGTTCCGCCGGAGTTCTTGTACTTCTAGCTGAAGAGCTTGCCTCTCGCGTTCGAGGTGCATATATGCACTGTTTTCGGTTGACTGTAGGACCTCGGCTGAGATCATGCGGATCTGGTTGAATAGTCCTTGATTTTGACGCGTATACTGTGGATAAGCAAGGGCCAGAATGGTCTCAATGTCGAGTCAGTACAAAGTGTGGTATAAACAAGTGTAGCACGTACCAGAGGATGACTATAGCCTGGTTCTCCAGTGAAGAGTCGCTCAAATCCAGGTGCGTTGCTGAAGTTGTGTTCATTATTCGTGGTTATCTAGGGTAAGAATATGAATAATGAAAATGAATCGTGCACACAATGCACCTACACTGTTGAGAGTTGGCTGTTGAGCGGAATTATTGAATGTCGGTGAATGCATCTATGTGCCCATCATATAAATGAATACCTCCAAGCAGAAAGCAGACACTCACTATAAGATCTGTGTTCTGAGAAGTGAAACTGTTGAGAAGCTGAGCCGCTTGGGCTATTCAAACCAATCGGTGAGCTGTCTGCCAAAAATCAACGAGAGAAGAGCCTACCTGATGTGATTTGATCCATGAAAAAGCAATAAGAAATAATAACTTAGCGTAAGAGGGAGAGAGAGTAATGAAATGAACGTGAAGGTCACGGATGGAGATCAAGAGACCTGGATAGACGCGTCTGCGGAGGGACTTGTCTCTCACGGCAGGCATTTAGATCACTTAGATTCTCCCTGTGTAACGTGTTCAACAACAAATATACAATATCCAAGAGCACAGAATAGCTTTTAACTAGTGAAACTAGTTGTCATTCTCTTGTGTATTTACTAAGTTTGAGAAGATCTTCTCGACTACGAAATATTGATCTGTCTCCCCCTCGTTCCATGCCACTGTCGGCGGTCTGAACGGAACCATAGCAATGACCTCGGTGATCCATTTTGCATCAACAACCGTCAGTGTTCCTTGTTTCCTACACACGTGAAGAACTCGCAACGATTTGTCAAGAACCTCCTCATCTGGCGGTGAGAAGAGCTTGATCATGGCAAGGGTATACCGGATCCCTCGCTTCGCGATGTTGAAGTAATATAATACTTCCGCAAAACAAGTTGTGTTTCCAATGGAGACCTGTACCGTAAATGAGAATGTCGCACAAGAAATATAAGATATCCTCACTTTTACGTTTCTCGCTTGACGAACCACATCATCCTCTCGCTTCCCTTCTTGCCACTTCGACCGTGCAGCCTGGCGATTGGGCAGGAGAAGTCTTGCAAACCGTTTGACCACAGGCGGAGATTCCTCGTTGATTTGCTCTGCTTGCTCATGCCATTCACATGCCTCGCAGAATTTTTTGAGCGCACAAGCAGCCTCAATATCCATCAGATGATCATCGCGGGGATGGAGGGAGGTATATCCAGACCCAACGTCTTGAGCGTACGTGCTCGAATCTGAGGAATCCAAGGTGACCCTGAGGGTCGGATCTATAGCGTAGACGGCGTTTGTAACCGCTTGCTCAGCTACTTCCACACCAAGATTCCCGTATGGGTTCGAATGGAGCCTTAGACGTCTCTCATAATGAGATATCGTAGTCTCGGTGGTCCATTGAGATAGTTCGGTAAGAGAGCCAACACGAATCAGCTCCTCAACAATATGAAGGAGGGCGTGGATACAGGGCCGGACAAAATGCAAGCAGTCGATCTTCCTCCGGTAGTAGTACTGCTCAAAGAGTATCACAAACTCAACCAAATTCTTGCGCGCTTCTCTAAGCTCCTCCAAAGTCTTCCGCCGCCGAAGGACAACACGGGTGGCAGACACCAGTTGGGAGAAATGCCGGTATAGGTAATCAGGCATTCGTCCATATAGCAATCCTGGACAGAGCCCAAAGATAAGCATGTGATATTCAGTGGCCTTGTACTGCGTGTTGACTTTTTTCGCCGGGTTACGCGGGATTCGAGTCTCGACACAGGTGGGGATATAGCGACACGCGCGTTCGACTGCTAAGCCAAAAGAATCAAACATATCGGGGTCATGTAGGATAGCGAAAGGCCAATCTCCTGGGTTTTCGTCGCCCTTGTACTCGATGTCTCCCTTCCATAGCTGGAGAATGAGCTGGTTGAGGTTCAGGTAGAGATGCATGAGATCTGCGGGGAAGAGCTTTGGACAGGGAAGAGCCTTGGGCAACGTGCTGAAGAGTGACGGTCCTCGGATCCCAGTTTCCCTACGCCTTTTCTTGTATTGGGTTGCGTTGGGGGAGTCCATAACGAGCTGGAGCCGGTCCTGGTAATCTTTGACAGTTGGTGAAGTCACGGTGTCGGGATGAACGTCAGGATGGGCCGATGCTTCAGGAACAGGGCGGGGTACTTGGCCATCGGGACGTAGAAGCGCGGGGTAGTATGTCCCAACGCCAGGTTTGTGCCTCCCGGGCATGTTGCACAAGAGCCGGCATCCATTTCGACCGTGGTGGCCGACTGACTTACTCATGTCAGTCATGGCAACCGTATCTGCGAGGGCGTGAAGTAGAAACGGGTATTTTGTGATCAGCTCGTCTCGGAGGCAATCCCAGACCTTGAAACCACGGCGTTGACAAGCAGCCAGGTGTGCGAGAGTGAGGAGCGAGAACGAGTCGTGTTGAGCAGCATTGGGCCCACCTACAACGAAAAGCGGTATTACTGAGTTTTCGAGGTGACGAACGTCTGGGGCAAGGTCCGCTGAAATCGCGATACCAAAGAGGGTGCTGGAGTCCTTGTCCCTGTATAGCTGCGCACTGTCTTCTGAGAACATCAAGACCATGGTGTTCTCATCGACCTCACCACCTTCTACTAGTCGCAGATAATCCGACCCATGCAGCACGTCACTCCAATCCAGACTGCCCTCCTCGAGTATCCTCCTCGTCTGCTGCTGTCGGTATCGAAGTTTTGCAGCCCATTCAGGGTGTCGATACTGTGCTTGTAGCTGAGGAGCAAGCGGTATCACCACGAACTGTGAGCGTGGTTTGCCCTTGTCGTCGTAACGTTCTTCGCCACAGCCGGAGCAAACTGAAAGGGTTCCCCATGGTCCGATAAATGCAAGACAGTTATTTTTGCATTTGTCAATCCGCAACGCGTAGATTCCGGTGATAGTGCGAAGCCGACGTCGAACTTGGTCATACGAGAGAAGTTGTTCATGGGCAGGGTGGGTCTCGTTATAGAGCTTTCGAAACCGAGCATAGGTATTCTCTGGGGAATGTGAAAGTATGAGGTAGTATTGAATAGAGAGCCGAACCATCGGTGGTAGCTCTACTCGTTCTTGAGGTGGATCCATGAAAGCCTCCCAGGCCTCTTCTGACATTTGTTTCCTTTCCTCCTCGAAGTCATATTTCCGAATGAACTCCAGCATCTCTTGTACACGGTCTAAACTCTCCTCAACGAAGAGGTTTCTAGCGGGATGCGGGTTCTCTTCACCATGACGGCCATCATCTTCACCATAGCGGCTGTTGTCCTGGGAGCTGCTGTCGTCTTCGCTGCTACTGCTATTGTCTTTACTGCTGCTTCTTTCGTCTCTGCCAGTGCTGCTATCCTCGTCGCTAGTACTGGTGTCATTTTCAATGTCTGGACCCAGGAAACCGCCGAAATCCTCCTGTAATAGGGTGACCGAGAGCTCGTCGAGCTGCAATCCATTGCCCCGATGATCTTCAGCAACATTCTGGATGGAAGATGTAAGCCATTTTCGACCAGAAAAGCCTAGCCATATACGCACCTTTCCCGCTTTCTTATTTTTCCCTCCAGGTCCTCGAGTTCTAGTCTCCAATGAATCCAATTCTTGAGGTGACATTAGTGATTCGAGCTGCCGTTGGGTAGCATGATCTTGGTATGTTCTCAGTTTTACTGACTTATTTCCCTGACAAAACCGTCTGCAGGTGCAAGTGTACTCGGTATTTGTTGAAGTCGACCGACGGGGTGGCATCGTGAAGGAAGCACGGGACAGAGGTGAGAATTCGAAAGTATGTCTTTATTGCAGAATCAGAAGCTTAGTAGAATACATCGCTAGCGCTGGAAAAGACAAAGTTGGAGAGTGAGAGACAGAGAGAAAGTGATGTGAATGAGAGAAAATCCGCGCGTTGTCCAAAATCGGCCGAACTCGCACGACCCGGTCCGAATTTGCCCAAAGGCGTCCGATGTTATCCTCGGACATCTCGTTGGGGGTCAGTGACTGCATTTTGGGTGACTGGTCAGTAACCGTCCAACACTGCCACAGATGTCGTCCTTCACTGCGTTCAACTACCAAAAATCAACACCTACAGGCTACTCTCTTACGAGCTTGTTCCCCCGCCTGAGTACCCTCAATACAATAATCTAGTGAATAAAGACCTCAAGACTCAATGCCGTCAGCTCCAATCCATCTATTCAAACCACCCATCTATAACGTCTACATCTACAAATCTATCGCCCCTCGCCCAAGTATCCCTCACAACCCTCCACACCAACCCACCACCCTTTTCCCCTTCCCCTTCCTCACATGCACGTGAACCTCCTCAGACGCAAACGGATTTGACTCGTCCTCCTTACTTGTATTATCTTCTCGTCCATCCAAGACAAGGTAATGTCAGAATCCTCTTCAGTCGGAGGGCGGAGAGTGGCGGGGTAGATGAGCGCTTTATCGTAGACGAAGGATCGAGACTGAAGGGCATGTATTCCTAGATGTGACAAGACCCTTGCAGGTGTCGCTTCAACACACTCGAGCGAACTTGTCAAAGAGCAAGGGAGGGAAGAGCCGCCGGTCACAAGCGAAGGAGATGGGCTTGGGGTGATGAGAAAGAGGGAAGGGCGTTACGAGTTGGGGCCAATCCAACGTTTTACAGCCAACGAGCGACCGAACACCTTCCAAGGAGTGGTAAGGGCAGGAGTATTACAGGGTGATGGGGAAGAGGAGGGGTCAAGTTGACATTGACCCATGATGCAACGAGACGAAAGGAGGTAGACGCGACTTTTCGAGAGGTACTCCTGTGTTTTGGAGCGAAGGGAATGCCCATGGTGTGTCGGTGTCGTCGAAGTTGGTTGAGGTGCGTTTAAAGTGGTTGAAAGCCATGCTTGGAAGGAGAGTGATGAGAATCAATCCCAAGCCCCGCTATACGATTTCCCCCGACTCTTCTTCACATCACTCCTCTGCGTCTTTTCCTTCCTCCTTCGTTCCTTCGCTACCCGTTCATGGCTCTCTACAATCTTCTTCTGTTCCTCTGGTGTTTCGTTCCTAATTCCAGCGGAAGCGGCTGAGAGAACGAGGGATTGTAGCTGCAGGGGTTCATATCAACACAGTTCGTATAGTAGAAAAAACAAACAGAGATAAGCGGACCTTGGAAAGACAATCATCCACGTTCTGGTGTTGCGAACGCGACACCGACGAGGTAATCAGAATCGAATGGGTTGACGGTGCGTATTGAGGGGATTTAACGAGGATAGGTCGTGCCCATTGTGGAATCCACTCGGAGTTGACTGGACACCGGAGAGTTGCTTTAGAATTCGTTCTGTTGACGTGCTACGATAGTCGAGGTTAGCCCGAGCTGCCATAGACATAGAAGAGAAATCGCACCTGTCCTCCCGGACCAGAGCTAGCTGAAAACGACAACTGAACCAACTTTCGTGGGATGGAAGGTATTTGTTGGAACTGGGATATCCATGCGCGTGCTTTGACGGAGTGTTCTGGTGATTCTAGAAGTGGGATGTTGGGAGGAATGGGAAGTTGACTGTAGGCTCGTATGAAGAGTGAAGGGAGACGAGTTTGATAGCCAGTCACGAACAATTTGAGCAGCATGTCATCGTGGTCGGTGGTCAGGCACCGTGTGAAAAAGTCGCCCGCCCAACATCCGACCAACTGCACAAGGCTGCACATTGTGGCTTTTAGCTGCACGCACACCGTGGCTTTCAGCGTTTAGCTCGCTCACACTTTATCCCTTTCACTCATGCGTATGAATCTGGCTATCGACTCGGGCGAGAATGACAGTGGATCGAGCTGTGAAGGTGAGAACGTTGTTGTGAATGGGAGCTGCTGGAAGGTTTGACTAACTCAGCCCCTCCTGCTGGATTTCAGATACTCAACCGTACCGATCCGATTTTTCTGACTATGAGGGAGGCTTCAGAAGAGGAAAGGAGCAGAGACGGCCCATCAAGAAATGCCCCAATCGGAGAGAGTGTGCGTGAACGATTTCCTCTCCGTTATACATATTGCAAATTGAACCTGAACAGCTCACTCCAAAGCATCCACAACTGTTTACAGGCTTGGACCACATCAGAGCCATTCAATGGCAAGAACCTCACCTATTGAAGACCCCTCGTTATCGTCAAGTCGACCAACCCCCGGCCTTTCAACGGGCTACACACAACCTGGTGCAGCTGGCCCCTCGACTCTGGTACGACAGCTCGACGCCCCGGCTCCTCATAATCCCAGTCTGGACTGGGGCGGTGCGGCAGACACGATGACTGAGTCCCACCGAAACAATATAAGCAGTCGCCCGAAACAGAGCAAACGAAAGAGGTCTCATGATCATCGCGATCATTCCTGTGGTATAAACACGCACGACGATTATACTCGAAATGATGGTAACCGTAACAAGACCTACCAACGTTCGTATGGTACGTTTAGTGTTTGTTTGAAATCATCAACACACCTGAGTATCTCTTCGTATAGTGTCCAAGAGACATGTGAGTATTTCGATGCAACAGCAGTAGGAAACAAGTCTCGAATAGCTTTGACGACTGTAGGGATGTCATACACAAGTCTATGTGATTGGACAGGAGAGGTACGTTCACCATGTATTGGAGCACAAGTTATCGACTCAAACTCTCGCAGGGCATCAACCTTTCCGTCCACCTCTCATACCCTACGTTCCTTGCAAGACATCCCCCTCAATATCACACCCTCACCTGCTTCTGAGACCTCGAGCACCCAACAAAGCTCTTCATTGCAAGGCGGGGAGTCAACTTCTCCACCCAACTCTCATACCGCTCCATCTCCACAAGAAACTCTCCTCAACCCCACCCCTACACGGCGGTTCTCTGGATTGGATTCCTTACAGAAAACCCAGGCAAAGGAGGAGACGCAGACGCGAAGTGAACGTTACGAATCTCTATTACTCAGATGTAAGCTTGGGTTTCCCCTCTGGACACCCTCTCCTCGTTGCACGCCCGACGGAGAATATACACTGGACATTGGAGATGTCGGGGTCCTGACTCATGGGCTTCCTTTCAATACAATTTTCAACATAACCCAACCTCGGAACAGCCCAGCGAACAGAGACGGAATACCAGCGGGCGTCGACCCGCCTTGTGTTCTAGGGTCGCGAGGGATTACCATCAGTAAGCCCCATCCGTCAGAGGCGACGCTGATTCAACCCAGGGATGCGATCCCAAAACAAGCCCTTCGAGCTAGCAAGGAATCCAGGTACATCACTCTTCCCTCTCCACTTTCACCCACATGCTCATTATCGCCGTCTCGATACACAATAGTGTTTTCACTTTCCATTTGTCGGGGTCAGGGGGGGCTCTCTTAATGCTGCCGCAAGGAGGTACCCGACATACCCTTGTCGCAACAACAGAATTCAGGACGCGCGTAGGACAATACTGGAAAGATTGGTACGAATTTGCAAAGGGTAAAGTAGACCTTGAAGAGGGGCAAGCTCTCTACCTTGTGACAGGGTTTGAGAGGTGTTCAACGTGGGCGATGGCGGTATGGGACTCTATTTCGACCTATAAACATGATGAACCGGATTCATTGGAGCTCACTGTGGTCAAATCTACCGGAGCCTGTTCATGGGCGTACCCGCCTGCACGGTGCTCCACACAATCGTTATCGTCTCTCACAGCGAACAGTGACAGTCTGCCTCTCCAAAATCAGGAGACCGTTTTCATTCGCGGGTTCCGGATAGACCTATTCGACGGAAGCACCACCTCGCAGTCGCCCACCCTACTGTCGGTACTGGGGCAAGAAAAGAATCGTAATAGTGATAGCGACCCGAACTCCAGAGGAAGTGATTCGTGTGATCATTCTGCTGGCGGCGGCTCTTCTCTAAACTTGTCGACCTCAACCCACCCCTCGTTCCGTGGTGGTGGACGCTCCAGGCCTTCGGACCCTCAGTCTGACTCTCTGGGCCCCCTGGTAGACGAGGCACGGATTCTGGAGCTGGAGTTGGATGATCAGGATCTCTCCAACGGCGAGGATGGTTCCGTACGTTCTCCCCAGAAATTCATGCGAATTCGACGCCAACAGATTCTGAATTCCCTTCCCAGATTACCCATCCCTGTCATATCATCAACAAGTTGGCTTTTCTACTGATCTCAAAGACGGAACCAGCCTTGTTAAACGCTGGTTGTGTCGCATTATCGCATGACGAAGATTGGATCAGCATTGTTCGAGATGTATGTATTCCAAACGTTTTTTGACTGCTTTTGTTGACGTTACATTTCGCAGTCCGATGAGGGGTTCCCATCGAATGCCGAGATTGTCAAACGGATATGCTCTGAGTTCAAGTTTACCATTGACGGAGGTAAGTCTCATAATTTGATTGTCCAGGTTGAAGCTCAATGAGCGATAGATATCATATACACTGCGTCCATGACCGATTTGGACAAAAACTTTCTCGAGAAATCCGAGACGACACGGCTTCGAAGTCAAAGCAGTCTGCTGTCTGTGACAGTCCTGGTAGTATTTGCGAGCTCCCACTACAACCGTTATGTCCGAGTGGAGACAAAGGAGCTTCCTCTAGAAAAGGCCGTCGAGAAGCTAGCTATCGGAAGTAGCAACAGCCAACAAGAATGGTTCGTCAGCGCTCCTGGCAAAGTCATCTTGTTCGGAGAACATGCTGTTGTCCACGGCGTCGTAAGTTCATCCCCATTTTCTCTTTTTCTTTTCCTTCTCGTTAATCGTGATCCCCCAGACGGCGATTGCAGCTTCTGTCGATCTTCGATGCTATGGTCTTCTCACTCCTCGAGACGACGGCAAGGTGTCGGTGTTCTTTAACGATATCTCTGATTTCTACCAAGAGTGGGATATCAAATCACTTCCGTGGGGCAAACTATTGTCCTTACCTATGGACCAAGACCATCCAGAGGATCTCGATCAGGTGCTGATAGACTCCTTACACGAAGGCCCCCTCAAAGGCCTCGAATACGGTCGCGAGAGCGTCTCCTCCCTCGTCCTCCTCTACCTGTACATGAAGTTGTCCAGGCCAGGTATCAGGTCAGTCAACGTTTTCCAATGAAAACACAACAGCGCCGTGATCACCAACCTTTCTTTCTATCCAGACCCGGCTTCGACTTCACCGCACGTTCCACACTCCCTGTAGGAGCCGGTCTCGGATCCTCTGCCTCCTTCTCCAGTTGTGCAGCGACCGCACTGCTACTAGTAACAGGCCGAATTCGAGTACCCGAGTTGCCACCTCATTCCTCCGACGGCCACATCCACGTTTCACACGAAGGACGTCGTGCTATCCCCCCTAACATGGCTAAGAGAATCAACAAGTGGGCGTACACCGCTGAGAAGATTCTCCGCGGAAACCCTAGCGGTGTCGATAACAGTGTTTCCGTGTACGGAGGGGCGTTGGGATACGTTAAAGAAGGGTTCGGAAAGAAGAGCGGGATGGAGCCGATTACAGGGTAAGATTTTTTTGTCGGTGTCGGCGTGCCGGGTTTCAGCGCTAAATCCTCGGTGTCTTTTTCGCAGTTTCAAATCTCTTCGATTCCTACTCACGAACACAAAAGTGTCGCGGGATACCAAGAAGCTCGTTGCTGGTGTTGGTCAGATGAAGCTCGAGGTTCGTCGGTTCTGTTACTCGAAATCCCTTGAAAGAGAGTCTTGATGTTGTTGTCTCTCACACAGGAACCAGAACTCGTCGATTCGATACTAAAAGCCGTTCAACACATCAGCGAAGAAGCCTGGCGTGCTCTCGCTGACCCGAAATTATCTCGCAAGGACCTTATTTCGGGTCTCGCTGTACGTACCTCTCTTTCGTTGCCACACCGTCTCAAGGGCTGACAAACTGGGGGGTCCCTACCTAGGCTCTGATAACCGAGAACCACAACCATCTCGTAACGTTAAAAGTCTCTCACCCAGCACTAGAAGCAATCCGCGAAAAAACTGCTGCTCCACCGTACGGATTAAGCACCAAGCTCACTGGTGCTGGAGGTGGTGGTTGTGCTGTTACACTTATTCCTGATGGTGAGTCATATCCTCCCTTACCCTCCCCCCCCCCTCCCGAATGCACAACTCACATATGGCTTTAGATTTCAAAGCCGAGGCATTGAGAGACCTCATAGCCGAACTCTCAGCAAACGACTTCGACCCGTACATTACCTCAGTCGGTGGGAGCGGGTTGGGTATCTTATCCCCGTACGAAGAACACAGGAACAAACAGGCTGTGGATGGGTTGGATGATACGATTCAGGGAGCGTTCAAGGTGAGGAAGATTACTGAGCTTACGCCGTGGGCGAATGATCTTGGGAGGTGGTTGTATGTGTAAAAAAAATGTCGGCTTTCGCAAATAAATCCCCTCTCCTATCGTCACGAATCCATCTAGCGTCAAAATCGATCTCGAGCCCATCGTAGTAGGTAGAAAGAAAGGGAAAGAGCCTGGGGTATGGGGATTGGGGAATCGGACATGGCGGTACGGTTTACAACAATCAATTGCTACGATGACCCCTTCCTTATAGATAGCCGGTAAATAACCGGAAACTTTGACGCGCGTCGGGAGTCGGGATGCGCCGTCAGCTTATTCCTGCACCCCAACCCTGGCACAAGTTCGACAAGCTCGAAAAGACGGTTCTTCGATACCACCCCCGAGTCGCGACTTAGAATCAAACGCGTCGGTCCTTGCCTTGTCGTCCCAAGCTCGGGGATCCTCATGTACCGTAAAACTGCATCCAAAAAACCAAATGTGATTGAGCGCCACGATACAGCAGGTAGTAGGTACCAGTACCAAAAAGAAAACGTTAACGTTGAATATCTACAGTGTGTGCACATAAAAACCCGTCATGTGTGCGTGCAATAAGAAGTTGGAAGGCCAGGTATGTATGCAGGAACTCGCCTGCATGGTTGTGATGATGATGGATCAAAATCGTAACGTATATCCCGAACGTCAAGGGAATGTAAAAAACTGCAAAAAACACACAGAAACACGGACATCAAAAAACCCATACGAAAAGAAAACTTCGATAGCTGAGCAAAGAAACCAGGAACGAGTGACATCTAAAACCAAACGAGTGCGAGACGTATTCAAACGATCGGAAGGGACGGGGCCAAAACCCCGAAAAATCAAGAAAAGCACGGTCTCAGTCTAGAACTGATTCGACTCAAAGTTGTGACGTCTACGGTGGAAAGCACGTTCACGTTTCTTGGACACCGCTCGGCGCTTCGACTTGCGACCACAAGTCCTGGAGCCTCCATCGTTGTTGAGATTGCCGTGTCCAGAGTTGGAATCATCGTCCCCAACTCCATCTGCAGCGTTCTGGTTCTGGTTTCCGTATGCGCCGCTACCGCTGTTGTTGGTGCCTTGTTGTTGGGCTGGGGGGGAAGTGGGAGGGTTTTGGGTGAGGACTTCACCCGAGTTCGAATTTGATCCAGTTGAACCGTAACCTCCCTGACCGGCGTTACTGTTACCATTGGCATTACCACCCGACTGAGAACCAGCGGGCGAGGACGATCCGTAACCTCCACCAGCAGATCCAGATGCACCGCCGGCGTTGCTGTTGTTGTCCTTCCCAGCACCATCACCACCCGACTGACCCGACTGCGACTGCGAACCAGCAGGCGACGACGTAGATCCAGAACCCTGAGAAGAGGAAGTAGATGTAGCCTCAGTCGCACCAGCAGTCTGTCCTTGCTGACCATTGGCATTTCCATATCCACCCGACGAACCAGAAACGGGCACCCCGACTTTATCAGGCTGATCTCCATAATACACATACACCGGTTCCAAGATCTGCGGTTGCCCAGGCTCAGGACCAGATGCGCCGGGTGCTTGTTTGGTGACTGGGTTCGAGCCGGGGAGTTTGGGGAGGGTGCCTGTGGCTACGTACGAGGAGGGGGGTCAGCCGCCTGCGTTTGGGAAGGGGTAAAAAGGAAGGGAGAAAGGGGACCCCACGTACTAATCTCATCAACCTCCTTCGTAATCTTACACTTCCTGTCCTTGTTCAACGTGAAAACGCCTTGTTGGGCGCAGCAGTCGAGGCTTCCGTTGGGGTCTAAACGAGTAATGAGGGCGGGTTAGTTGATGGGGTAAGAGAGATGAGGAGGATGGAGGGGAGGGGATGGGAGGGGTACGTACCGCAATGACACGTATCGACGGCTTTTTGGAGGACACCTTTGTCCCAGCCGTTGAAGAAGTCTACCGAGCGAGTTGGTAAGTTCCTAAGTTGATGATTCAAGACGCGTAGACTTACCTCCGTGATACCCATACCCGGTCGGATCGCCATTCGCGAACCTACATCAGCCGTCGTCACTTAGTACTGGAGCGGGGGACACGGGGGGGACTCGGTACTCACACAAACGGCTGATCCCCATCCATCGCATCGCCCCAAAGGTTATTGAAATCAGGTGTGCCCCAGTACATCTACCAAAACAAAAGCGTGAGTGTCAGCTCGACACTCCCCCTTCTTCGTGACCCAACTCGAGAACGTACCTCCAAAAAAATCCTAGGCAACGTCTTCGGATACTTCGGATCCTCGCATTTCCCCGAATCCGGCCCACCAGAAGGGAACGCGACGTGGGATTTGTGGTCTGGAGAGTCGACGTTCTTACCGTCCCAGCACATGGGGAAGTTAACTTGAGCTCTGATCCCACTGGGACACCTCTTCCCTCTAGGCAACTCGTTGTGTCTGGTTGTGACGCCGTTAAAGTCGAGACAGAGGTATGTGATGGCTTGTTGGGCGTAGCTGGTGGGGTCGTAGGTGCGGAGGGAGGGGTCACCGGAGAGCATGCGGAACTGCGGGTGGTTGGTGAGCGAGAAGGAAGAGAGGAGAAGGGATGAGGGAAGCTTACGTCGTCGGGGAAAGCGGTTGTAGTGCCTGCTTGGTCGCTGAAGAGGTAGTCTTATGTCCGAGATTAATGAGCATCGCGGGAGGAGAGGGGGGAGGGGGGGAGGGAGGACGTACAACTGGAAGAGAAGAGAGGTAGAGAGGGTTGGTTAGATAACAAGAGCGGGAAGGAAAGGAGAAGAAAAAAAAAACATACATGACAGCACCACCGTTAACTGACGAGAACGACCCGTTTTTCCACCTATACGTCGCGTCGTTTTGTTCAGCACGGCGAAACAAACTCATGAGCAGTTTACGGTTTGAACGTACTGGAAATACATCGTCTACCACAGCCCAAAGCGAATAAGCAACGGGACTCGAAGACTCGGAAAAGATAAGAGAACAACATACGGGAACCCAATAGTTGGACTTGTCCTCCATGATCGGTACGGAAGAACATTCGCTCTGTCTCAAAGACTCTGTCGAGTTGGTTAAGAGTCGAAAGTTGCTTCCTCCAAAGACTACGAAAAAAATGACGCATCAAGATTCAAACACGATGTGGGACCTGGATTTTGAATTTTTGGACGCACCAGTGTGAACATGACTAGCGACTTGACCGGGATAGACGATTGGATCGATACGTTCGGTCGTGAGTGGGTTGTCTGTGCGCGGCGAGTTAGTGGACACTTGAAGGAAGGGAGCCGGGGAGTGGGGAAAACGTGTGAACGTACTGGCTCCCATGAGGAAGTAAGCATGGGCGTGGGTGGCGAGAGTGGTGGCTGCGAGGAGCCAGGTTGATAGCGCCATGGCTTCGAAAGAGAGAGAGAGAGAGGAAGTTGGGAGGAAGGGAGGATATAAAAGAGTGAGGGGAGGAGGGGAAGGGAAGGGAAGGGAGGGAAAAGAGAGACAAAGGTTGGAGTTGAGAAGAAGGTTTGGTTGAACGTCCTTCTTACTTATATATATGTGTGGAGCGTTGGTTCCTGAATCGATATCAATTCATTTTCGCTGTCAGTTGTAAGCATAGCCGGTTAAGGAGATTTTCGGTGGGTTTCCGATTGACTGAATAGGGAGGTTTTCCTCCGCCGTCCTGGTAGTTATGGCAAGCGGGAGGAAATGAGGCAGGTACACGGGCAGGTATAATTTACATTTCATTATTTGGGAAATTGACGTTCATGTATGCCAGGAGTTTTGCGATAAGAACTCGGGATGAAGGATGCGGATAGAAGTCTGCCCTCAACGCCATAGGAGTTGCAAGAACTTGCTCATTGGCAGTTAAGCACCACTCCAGCGTGGCACAGTCATTCCAGAAGAACCCTTTCGACGGGTAAGAGGTATTAGGCTCGGTTTCCCAGACAACCCCGCTTTGACATCGACATTGAAGACAAGGCGGACGTTGGGCGGGGCGACTTTTTTCACACGGTGCCTGACCACCCACCACGATGACATGCTGCTCAAATTTTTCGTGACTGGCTATCAAACTCGTCTTCCTTCACTTTTTATACGAGCCTACAGCCAACAACTTCCAACTCCTCCCAACATCTCACTTCTAGAATCTCCAGAACACTCCGCCAAAGCACGCACATGGATATCCCAGTTCCAACAAATACCTTCCCTCCCACGAAAGTTGGTTCAGTTGTCGTTTTCGGCTAGCTCTGGTCCAGGAGGACAGGTGCGATTTCTCTTCTATGTCCATAGCGGCTCGGGCTAACCTTCATATAGCACGTCAACAGAACGAATTCCAAAGCAACTCTTCGGTGTCCAGTCAACTCCGAGTGGATTCCACAATGGGCACGACCTATCCTCGTTAAATCCCCTCAATACGCACCGTCAACCCACTCGATTCTGATTACCTCGTCGGTCTCGCGTTCACAACACCAGAACGTGGATGATTGTCTTTCCAAGGTCCGCTTATCTCTGTTTGTCTTTTCTACTCCGCGACCCGCGCTGATATGAACCCCTGCAGTTACAATCCCTCGTTCTCTCAGCTGCTTCCGCTGGAATTAGGAACGAAACACCAGAAGAACAGAAGAAGATTGTAGAGAGCCACGAACGGGTAGCGAAGGAACGAAGGAGGAAGGAAAAGACGCAGAGGAGTGATGTGAAGAAGAGTCGGGGGAAATCGTATAGTGGGGCTTGGGATTGATTCTCGTCGCTCACAAACCTCAGCCGTTCCCCTCTCAACCAACTTCGACGACAGCTCCAAGACACGTGTACACCACCGAGTACCTCTCGAAAAGTCGCATCTACCTCCTTTCGTTTCGCTTTATCATGAGTCAACTCGAGCCCTCCTCTCCCCCCATCTCCTGTCCTCACCACTCCTTGTAAGGTTCTCGGTCGCCCGTTGCCAGATTCAAAGGGCCGTAAAACGTTGGATTGACGAGGACCCCAACTCGTAACACCCTTCCCTCTTTCTCATCACCCCAACCCCTACAAACCCCCATCTCCCCCGCTCGCCTCCGGATGCTCTTTCCTCCTTTTCTCTGACAAGTTCGCTCGAGTGTTTTGAAGCGGCACCTGCGAGATCTTCAAGTGCTGTCAAATCTAGGAATACGTGCCTTCACCCTTCGTCTGCGATACGTTGATCTACCACGCCACGCCACTCTCCACAATCGTCCTCACCCTCCGGCGAAGAGGATTGTGAACATTCCACATTACCTTACCATGAATGGACGAGAAGATATACGAGGACGAGTTGGTTCCGTTTGCGTTTGAGGAGGTTCACGTGCATGTGAGGAAGGCGAAGGCGAAGGCGAAGGTGCGGGTTGGTGGGTTGGTGTGAGGAACAATGTTTTTGAGACGGCGATGCATGTCGATTTGGCTGGGGAGGTATTGGAGGGTTGTGAGGGAGGGCGGTGGAGTTAGCGTAAGAGTAAGAGGTTATACTATATAGACAGCCTTTGCGACTTGCGACTTTTTTCACATGGTCAACGTCTCCCTTCAACACGGAAGTTGAGCCTGTAATTCATTTCACTAGTCATTCCGTCTCATACGTCTTCATATCGCCACTTTGCACGCGGCTCTACTGGTAAGAGCTACTGAGCTTGATACGAAGTTGATAAAACCGAAACAAAGCAGCAGAACCTGTCGATACTAGACTTGTCGTGGTGCTCAACCATTTGGTTTTTTTTTTGGATGCAGTTACGGTACATGATGCATGGGGATCCCCAAGCTTGGGACTTGTTTTGGAGGATGGTGATTTGATTTTGAGTCGGGGGTCGGGAAGTGGTATCTTTTCGAACTTGTGGGGTTGGGGTGCGGGAACAAGCCGACGGCGCATCCCGATTCCCGACGCATCAAAAGACCCCGGTTATTTACCGACTATAAGGATGGCGTCGTAGCAACTGTATAAATCGTACCGCCATGTCCGATTGCCCAATCCCCATACCCCAGGCTCTTTCCTTCTACCTACTTCGATGAGCTCGAGACCGATTTTAACATTAGATGGATTCGTAACGATTGGAGAGGGGATTTATTTGCGAAAGCCGACATCTACGACGACGACAGGTCAAGTTCAAAACCCAAAGTGAGTAGCGAAACAACGCGTCTTTTGAATGATTTCAGGCTGACACGGACTTTGTTGGTAGTGTGATTCTTATCTTTGGATGGAGTGCGTACCCTACAACTACAAACTACGCGTATTCGAACACTCAACATTCTTTTATTTGCATAGTGGGGGCGAAGTTGGGACATCTACAAAAGTATACAAAGGTTTATGAGGAGATGTACCCGGATGCTACGCAGGTTGTTGTTAGAAACGAGCCGGGGTTCTTTTTTAGTCGGGAGTCTACGAGGGTGCGTTCACGTTTGGCTTTTCTATCTGTCTGGATACTGATGTGTCTTTTTTTTTTGGATGCGTAGCAACACAATCTGCGTCCAGTTATGGAGGTTTTGGAAGCTATCGGGTGTATACCAACGAAAAAGAAGGAGAACGGAGGAGGAACGACACGTCCCCGTATCTTGATTCACAGTTTCTCCAACGGCAAGTGTCCCAACAACTCCTTTTCTTTCTTCGCCGTCCACCATGCATCCTTACTTATCTCTCCCACAAGGTGGCGCCTCCCAACTATACACCCTAGCCAAACTCCTCCAATCACGCGGAGTAACACCTTCCTCATACACACCCACCACAAAACCCATCTCCGCACTCATCATCGACTCATCCCCCGCCAACGGGACCATCACAACAGGCATCCGCGCATTCACGTTACACATCCGCCGCGCCATCTTTCGTATCCCGCTCCAAATCATTCTCGGTTTCTTCCTCATCCTCCGAATCCTCTTCGACAAACTTACGGGTACCCCACCACCCTTCGAACCGCTGAAGAGGATCTTAAACAGTCCACATACGTTACCCTGGATGGACGAGAAGACGCCGAGGACGTATATGTATTCGAAAAAGGACGAGTTGGTTCCGTTTGGGGAGGTGGATGAGCATGTGAGGAAGGGGAGGGAGGTGGCTGGGTTGGTCGGTGTGAGGAGTGAGGTTTTTGAGACGGCGAGGCATGTTGATTTGGCGAGGACGGAGCCGGGGAGGTATTGGGGGGTTGTGAAGGATACTTGGGCGAGGGCGATGGATTTGTAGATGTAGACGTTATATGATGGGTGGTTTGAATAGATGGATTGGAACTGACGGCATCGAGTCGAGGGAGAGGTCTTGATTTCGGTAGATTATTGTATTGAGGGTACAAGCTCGTAAGAGTAGCCTGTAGTCTGAATGATTTTCGCTATCCCTGGCGGGATGGAGATGATTGCTAGACCTTTAGGTCGATAGATGTTCCAATGCTAAGTAAGAAGATGCTGGGTCTCTCCTGTTAGCGAGCACATGTTATAGAACACATCTTTGTGAGTAAAAAAAGCGACTGCTGGGAGTGAAATAACACCGCTTACATTCGCAGCCAGCCTCGGTAACGGATTCCTACCACTGCTCACGTCTATGATCGCGACCTTCCCACCGTTGATGGGCACCAGTGGCAGGCTGCGACATCGAAAGACGAGGGACTTGACAGTGCGACACAGCCAGGATCTAGAAAAGCTGGTTCGGAGGCACGCCTTTTTCACACGGTGCCTTTGATCACCGACCACGATGTCATGCATAGGCTGCTCAAGATTTTCGTGACTGGCGATCAAATAGGTCTTCGTCCTTTACTCTCCACACGAGTCTACAGTCAAACAACTTCCCAATATCGTATCTACAGAATTCCCACAGCATTGTGCGAAAGCGCGGATGGATATCCTTGTTCCAACAAATACCTTCAGCCCCATGGAGTCTTTCGTCCTGCTGTCCTATCAAGTGGTCGTTTTGGATGCAATAAAGCTACTCACAACCTGCTGCTGAGATTCAACTCACTGATAGATGGTTTCCGGGCTGAGAGATGAACAAAAGGGCGTGATATACCGACAACCATTCGCAGTTCGTATTCTCCTACGTATACTAACGCTCCTGAGAGCCGAGCGCTGATGCGTTGTTAGAGATCTTTCAGAGAAGAGTATTCGCAGGCTTAAACCGTCCGTGGAGGTTACCATTGCTGGCCTAGCATTTGTGAAAGCTGTCTTAATTACGCCAAGAAGGATGACCTGTAATCCATACGCATGCACGACAGCTGCAGAAATCCGAACACCTCTCTACTCGCCCCTTTTCT
Organism: Marasmius sp. AFHP31; assembly: GCA_024721195.1. Taxonomy (NCBI): domain Eukaryota; kingdom Fungi; phylum Basidiomycota; class Agaricomycetes; order Agaricales; family Marasmiaceae; genus Marasmius; species Marasmius sp. AFHP31. Next base: position 25,866 of record JANHQD010003296.1, read on the forward strand.
TGTTCTATGATTACACCTCCATCCGCGCTCTAAGAACAGCCAAGGGCTGCTGCATCAGATAGTAGGATCTATGGCTGGGCATCGAACTACAATAGTGGTGCCTGCGCTATTTCAGATTGTCTTTCGATAGCCTATGGTTATATGGCTCCCATCGAATCTTGATGACGCTGACCCACTTCCTCCTGCTCCCACTTCAAATTTGGGTTACGCCAAGTCCTGTCGATGCACGAGCGAATATCGTACGTGATTCAGATGTTCATAGCACGGTTGAAATCGAACTGTAGAATCGGTCAGATCCATGTTGCCTTTCATCCTCCTCCTTGAAACCCTCGCATTCCTTTTGAGGTTCCGCTCGACAACTGCCTTGAGGATTGAGCCACCTCTGCCATCAACTGTCACAGTTCTGCAACCCGTCGCTTTTACATGGATACGCGAGTCAGGGGATCCAGAGCATTTTGGCTTCCGGAAATTACCAACAGGACGCCTTCCCTCCGAGATCTTTACGGTCTTCCGAGAGGACAATGAGAGAGGTGAATTTACGATAACTTTCTCGGTGACAACGTGAGTGTGTCGTCAACAGACTGCCCTTCACACGTCCACTGACGAACAATATAGTCCTGACTCTCTTGCAGCTATCAATCTCGATTCGTGAGTGTAACATTTGCGGCATTCTGTGGAGATTCATCATTTTCTCCCTTAGGAATAACCATGTCACATTTTTCACCGGAGATAACCTCATTGTTCTTCCCGCTACTCAAACTGCCAAGTGAGCCAATGCCAGCTATCCGTTATTTAGTTATTTTTTTCTTACGACTTCTCTAGCACCCAGTCCACTTCTAGCTCAGCAGCCATTACGAACCCAGGTTCGGTTTTCGGCACTACAACACAGCCGACCGCTACTTCGTAAGTGATCAGACGTCCTTGATGATGATTCACGTTTCCTGATGCTTCAAAATCAGTGATCTCATCCGCTCAGCTACCACCTCCCAACTAACTGGTGAGATTGTGACGTCCCCGCAATCAACAGCAACCGCAGTCGAGTTCCCTCAAAATTCAGGAAATTCTACGCCCATGGCCGTTGGGATCGCCGTTGGTGGGGCTCTTCTCCTACTTCTTGTCATTTTGGTGCTTCGTTACTGCCGCCCAATTAAGGTGGAATTCAGCGCCAGCTTTCCCAGATTCCACCACCGACATCGGCAGAGCTTTGGGATCACACCTCTACCTATTCCCGCACCGCACGTACCTCCCTCGAGCTCACAATCCCCGGACGAGCATACTAAACCTGGTCGTGGTGGAGATTTGGAAGCAATGGAGCGAGCGTTCCATAGACTGCGCAGTCAAGTTGGTGTCATGGCGCAGAGGATGGCTCAGCTGGAGAGTGAGTTGGTGGAGCAAGGACCGCCTGATTATACTTCGAATCCCTCTCACCCACTTGAGACTTAGTCGTTCTACGGACGGTCCTGAATACTGCCAATTTGTGTATTTTTTTCGAGTAAACCCCCGGAGCTTGAAAACCGATAGTACGACTCGGAAGCGAATCAGTCGAACACATATATGGTACCAAGGAGAGATGCCGAAGAGCCAACGGTGATGATCATAATCGGGCATACATTTTTAATCTCCGTTTCAGCGTTGTTTTGAACGACTATTCACCGCGACCTTTGTAGCAAGCTCAGGAGGACTCAGGGATGGGACGGATTGGAATAAATTGACCGCATCGAGTCTAGAGCCTCGACAGAATCAAAAATAGAATCCGAAAAAAATCGCAAAACCGCGTTCCGGTTTACCCGGACCGGACCCAGAGCCCGGGTGACTTTCATGAGAATCCACACGTTGACACCTCTCTTTCAACATCGACCACGACGAGGTGAGACTCAAATCGTCTGCGGTTTCACTCCACTCGAACGGATAGAAGACAACCTGAGTGCGATAGGAGTTGCAAGAACTCGCTCGTTGGCAGCTAAACACCACTGTACATTCTAGAAGGAACCCTTTCGTTTCGACTGATAAACCGGGCGGGCGAAGGTATTAGGTTCGGTTTCCCAGACGAGCCAGTTTTGACATCAGCGTAGGACGTTGGAAGGGTACCGCAAACGCTGGCGCGACTCTTTTCGCACGGGCCAACCTCTCTTTCAAGTTCCCACCCCACGCACACAACTTGGGCTTGTAATCGAGCCCACACCTCACAAGACAAGATATTTCATCTCAACCTTGTTTATCTCCATCCATTACCGCCTCTTAGGCGACACCTCGTCGCATCACCCACTTTGCACTTTTCGCCCCAATATGACGATCATGAGTACCGCCATTTACTGGTGTGTAGGAATCTGCCAAGGTAATGATACTGGACAACTTGTAGCGCAGTTGAATTCTTGTGACGTACTGATTCGGTTTCTTCTGTCTCACATCCAGTCGAGAGAGAGAGAAGAGCATTGAATATGGCTAGTCGCTTGAAGGTTGATTGATCCTCACTGGGGGCAGAAGCCGGCGTCTCAGGCTAGCTCTCAACCGAGACGCCTTTTCCCGCAGTGTCTTGCAGTGATAATCAACGAACATCGCAACTCATCGGGAGATAAGGATCCGTCATACTGGGAATTAGCTTCATTTCCCCCCCCCCAGCAAACATTAGGTCCTTCAAGAAGTGCAGGCAACACTCGGCCGTTTGAAGTTTGTTGACGTTAATGTCAGGCAAGTTTGGTGTCGTCTTTCCTCATAGATCTTAGAAGTTACTAGTTAACCCTCCCGCCTTGTCCTTCATTGTCATTTGCGCGGAAGGGTAACACATGTCCCGAAGTCTCATAGCGACGCTGATGATGGGGCGGAGAGGTTCCAGAAATACAATCAAGTGAGTTCGGGAGCGAACCAACAACAAGTTCCTTGAAACATCGTATCTATCATAAGTACATATACTTCAAAGTCTGAAGTGGGCGACTCCAACTCGAAACCGATTCCCCACATCAAAACTTCATCATGAAGGCTGTCTTACTCAGCTGGTGGTACTATCTTCTTGCACAACTCATCCTCACTCAGATTCAAGTTCGGGGTGATGAATTGAGTGTGCCTTCATCCTGGAATGTACGTCCTCCTACTATCGATCAATCTGCGAAAACGCTAATGCTCATATTGATGATTGGGGTCTAGAAAACTATTGTAAAAACCTCACGCGGAGAACGAATCAACCGCACAGCGAAAGCAATCGACGCGTTCATTGCTTCTGACAGTCTATTCACCTCATTTAAGCTCCCCAACAACCTCTCCGACACGTACTGGCCCTACGGAGAACTCCTGGCATTGATCGTAGACTTTGATATCTACACGAATCAGACTAGATACAAGCGGCTTGCTCAGGAGCGTTTCTTACCAGCTCTACAACGGACGACACCGAACCTCAAGTGAGTAAGGTCTACCGCTCCTGATTCCTAAATTTAGTGCTCATACAATTTTACAGAGTTGTAAGTGCTCTCGTCTGCCTCCTGTTGGTCCCGCCCAGCTAGTAGTAATCTCAGGAACCTCTTCCGACTAGATTTCGAACAAATTGTAAGTCCTACTACCCGTTGCTTTTGATCTACGAATGTACCTCTGAACATGCCGACTCCTTACTAGGCGCTACGGATACGCCGCTACCCGTGCATACCTCGCATATCAAGACGAGGCGTTCCTAAATATCGCAAAGGACTATTGGGTCTCCAACAGGAGTTTGACGATCTCCGACGCAGACGTCCGGTCGAACAAGTCGCCGGTTAAACCCAAAATCAACTCTACTATGATTTTAGGTTGTTCGAAGCCTGGGAGTGAGTCAGTCCGCCTTTTGTTCGCGAGGGAGCCAGCGTTGCTGACTCTGCTTTAGGTCAATATACGCTTGCGGGAGCGACGTTTCATAGCGTGGTAAGTCAAGCAAGCGGCTGAGGTAGTATGATACCAGGTTACTAAACGATATGACAGAATGAAGCCGACCTCTTCATAACGATTGCTTCAACGGCGTGAGCGGGCCCTTTTGTCGCGCCCCCTCGGAGTCAACAGTTTTAACTTATTTTCCGCAACGGGATACTTAGGGACTACCTGAGGTATGCTACAATCGCTTCAACCCCTTCTGCTCGAGTCAATAGATCACTGAATGATTCCTGTTTTGTTTTTCACTCCAAAGACTCTCACTCGCACTCGCAACTATCACATCCTCCCAAGAATACACGGACTTGGCGAACCAGATAGGCCATTTCATACTAACCGTGCTCTACGAAGGATCCGGAGTTTTCTACGACTACATCCAGGTGTTGAATTCGGATTGCCAAAGACCCGGGGACTCTGACTCTAACGGAAGACTTGCTGTATCTGATGCAGCAGTTGCCATGCGCGGGTTGTCACTTTTAGCGTTGAACTTGAATGCTAGTAAGGCTGGCAATGATATCGTGGATGTGTAAGTAACATCCCTCGCCTCGTCTCCGCAGTCCTATCACTATCATATACCCAACTTATCTTTATACTGTCTTTTCGCGGATCGCAACTGAAATGTGGGACGTCTTTCAACCTCCGTTTGGAAGTCTCAGAGACGCTGCTCGCTATACAACCGGAAGCATTTGGAACTCTGCAGACGGTCTCCTTGGTAAATTTGACCTCCCCCCTCTCAATTTCTGTAGTTCAGTATTACTTACGCCTTACTACTCAGACCCTCAAAAGCTTTCAGTCAAATCTGGAAACAACACCAGCGAATTCTCACAACTACTACTCGGGAGCTATTTTGAATTGGCCCATCGAGGTGATGGCGTCTCGGCAGATTTAAAGGCGTATATTCGTGCATACCTAACAGTCCAGGTGAGTGCATTGGGTGGTATATGCTTTTTTCATTTTTTCTCCCTCTGAACGTGGGTATACCTATATTAGTACGATGCTCTCGCGAACCGAGCTCAATTTGCCAGTGGGACCTCAAACTTCTACGGAGTCGGGTTAAGACCTGCAAGACAGCTTGATCCGGAAGCACAGATAGTGGCCATTACTACGCTGTTAGGTGGGGTCATCTCGTGGGACGACGACTACGGGGCTACGCCGAACGACCCCGGAGGGCCTGGGACTCGTGACACCGGGAATCCGAAATACCGAGCACCCATTGGAGCAATAGTCGGGGGTGTGGTAGGAGGCGTTCTGGGACTTGGTTTTGTCGTTACAGGAATCTGCTGCTTTTACTTCCGCCGTATCAGACGCCAGTCCCATATCGTGGAGCCGTACCCGGCAGCGATGTTGATGAACTCCCCGGAGTCTACGATGCCCTCTCAGACGAGTGGATATAAAACACGGGCATCTCCGGCATGCCCTGGCATTTCGAGTGCTGCTACGACCCCGGTATCATCTGCCCCAGAGCCCCAATCCAGTCGTACACGCGAGACGACTACAGGAGAACTCGTGGGAATATTGTACAGAAGGTTGAGGGATGGACGATGGGATGGGAACGAGAGGCTTCCGGAGTATCACAGGAGTACTTTGATCTCATAGTGGTACTCGTCCTGGTCTCAAAGTGAAGGGATATATGTATTTGTTTGCTCTATTTTAGATACTGCATATTCTATACCTACCTATGGTTATGACGCATGTTACCTGAGGCAAGAACTGGTTGATGACCGTGACCACCCGCACAACAAGATTCTCTGACCGTGGTTACAGTGCCTTAGCTTCTGGTTGGGAGTTTAGACACCTCCTATATGCTTCATGGTGTGACCTCCAGGCTCCGAGTCGACCTCGTCGGCGAAGTCGTCAGTCGGGTAAGATTCACACGAACGCAGAACTAGCAACGAGGTGAAGAGTTACTATGCTTCCGACGTCCCGACGGGACACAGACAAAATATTGAGCACAGTTTGAGGTGAATCCGGTCAGCGTCCGGACTCGAGCTGGGGGAGACAAGGAAGTCAATTCATCCTACCCCGGGTCAATTTTGAGCGGTTTTGTGCTGGTACTGTAGACATTGAAGCTCTGCGAAGTTAGACGATCAAGAGATTACAAACGAAAGCTCTTGGGAAGAGAGTTGCGCGTGCCTGTTGGACCGCCTTGTAGGATTTTTGCTTATGAATCCTTCATTTAGGCTCGGAGTTCCTCTTGACACGGAGTCCGAACTTCATGCCAGGGCCTACGATTTCAGGGGTTCCAGTTGGGCCGTCGAAAAGTGATTTTGAAGGTATGTGGCTCATAATGCATGATGATAGGCTCACTACAGGCTCCCCTGTTGACGGTAAAGAACGTCACCAGCTTTGACGTCGAGACAACCGTAACAGACGACCACAGCGACGTTCTTCCACACGGGGCCTGATATCATCTCTCCAACCTCGACCACGATGTCACGATCGAGGAGAGGTGGCTGTAGTCATATAAGTTAAGTAAACTGTAAATCACGAAACCGCATTCCGGTTTACCCGGACCGGGCCCAATGCCAGGGGCGACTTTCATTAGGTTTCGCACGGTGTCACCGGTTCACCTCTCTTTCATGAACATCGACCACGACGAGATGCTACTCATATCCGAGTCGTCTTCAATTCCACTCGAGCCTGCACTCCGTTGCACAGTCCTCCAAACATTCCACTTCTCGAATCCTCCGAACACTCAGCGCGCCAGGACTTCTAAAGCACGCGTATTGAGCACGCCGCGGACGATGGACTCGGATATTCCAGTGCTAACGAACGTCGAAAAGCTTCAGTTCCGCTGAGGCTGGTCGTGTTATTGTTTTGGTTCTTTCACACCGGCTCAAGATGCAAATAAACAACATAACTTCAAAGGCAACTCTTCTGGATCCGAGTGGATCAAGTGGGACTCCAACCGAAACCCCTCAATACGCACCGTTATAAAATGGAATCAGACGGCCGCATCAATCCAGTAACTGATGGAAAGCTTTTCCGTCACTCCGGTGCTCTAACCAGGGCGAATCTTTATCCTACCGCTTTGTGTTTTTTGCTACAAACTGGATCGTGGTTCTTGAAGCCTCAGAGACGTAGCTCGTTTTGCGACTGGAAGCACTTGGAGCTCTCCTGGTGGTGTGCTCGGTAAGTTTGACCCTGCTCTATCTGAAACGCAGACGAGTAGCTTTCAATACTGGCCACTGGCCCCTCAAAAGTTTCCAGTGAAGACCGAAGCCAACGTGACCAACCAGTTCTCAACTACTCCTTCGGGGTTATTTTGAATCGGTCCTTCATGATCGAGGTGATGGGGTCTCGGATCTGAATACGTAGCTTGGTGCTTACCTAGCAGTCCAGGTAAGTGTGCATCAAGTTTTTTTCTGGGTATTCCTTATGCTTACGAGCGCGCCCATCACTATCAGTTTGATGCACTCGTGAAGCAGGCTACCTTCGCTAGTGGTGCCCCAAACTTGTACGGAGTTGGATTGAAACCCGGTGGGGAAATTAATCCGGAAACACAGGTAGTGGCGATTACTACCCTACTAGGCGGGGTGATCTCGGGCGACGCCATGCTGAACGGCTCGGACAGTCACCATAGTCGATCCGCAATAGTTGGTGGCGTAGTAGGAGGCGTAGTAGGTCTTGGTTTGGTCCTGGTTGTCATGGGAAGTTACCATTACCTTCACCGAAGACGGCAGCGTCAGTCTTCGCCTCCCGTGGAACCGTACCCAACGATGGTACCCCCGATGCGCCTACCACAAGCGTCAACCTTTGTGCCTTTTCGGTCGGGCAAATATTCAGAGAAGTGGGCGCCGCCTGAGTCGACGTCCGAGATACCACCAACTTCAGACTCGGAGTCGCAGGCTGGTCGTGCCATGCTAAAGGTAACTACTAACCACGGCAGATTTTGTGACGATGTTGAACGAACGGCTGAGGGATGTTGATAGGAGATGAGATGCGGATGAGTACGATGACGGAAGCACATAGTAGTACAATCAAGTTGGTTGAAGAAGTTGAAAATAATACGCGTTCCGTTCAGGTTACTAGATACCCAGATTCGTTAGGACAAAGATTGGAGTTGAGAGAAGGGCTGTGGGCGGTTTGAAGGATAGACTATCCACGAGACATTCGCCACCCTCGACATCAAGCGCACAGAAGATGGAGACCTGACGAAGTCATTTCGGGCGGACAGGGGTCTACAGGGGTACGCGACCTTCACGTGATACTCGACCTCTTTCAACGTCGATGTAAACGATTGTCTTCAAAAAGTATAGAGACGGCTTGCCAGGCTAACGTCGATGATCATGACAAGCTTACGCTGCTCGAAACCTTGACTGGCTATTGAACCTGCTTTCTGCTGATCTATACTCGAGCCGAACAGTTACATTCCGTCAAAGCACGCGCATCGATATCCCAATTCCAGCAAGTACCTTCAATCCCATGGAAGTTCTGGTCTAGGAGAATAGGTGCGATTCTCTTTTATGCCCATTGCTCTGAATAATCTCGGTTATCTTAGCACATTAACAGAACTAACCCGAAAGCAACTCTTCGGTGTCCAGCACACGCCGAGTGGATTCCACAATGGACACGACCTATCCTCGTTAAATCCCTCAATACGCACCGTCAACTCACGCGATACTGATTGCCTCGCTGGTCTCGCGTTCACAACATCAGAACGTGGATTATCGTCTTTTCAAGGTTCCTTTCGGTTGTTTTTTCTACTCCACGACTCGTGCTGATACGAAACCCTGCAGCTACAATCCCTCGTTCTCTCAGCTGCTTCCGCTGAAATAGAAAACGAAACACCAGAAGAACAAAAGAAAATTGTAGAGGGCCACGAACGGGTCGCAAAGGAGCGAAGGAGGAAGAAAAACTGGCAGAGGAGTGATACGAAGAGTCGGGGGAAATCGTATAATGGGCTTGGTATTGAGAGTTCTCGTCGTCCCCCCTCCTTCCGTCCTCCAACCATGGCTTTTAATCGAATGACACCGGAGTATCATCAATTTACACCCTAACACCGACACGCCTCGCTCCCAGACGCAGTGTATACCTGATATATGCCTACCCAGTACCCTAGAACGGAGCTGTCATCATTCTTAAACCTCAGCCCACCTTTTTCCCACTTCGACAGTTGACATTGAGCGTCTACTTCCCTTTCGTGCTGCTGTTGGTCGTTCGCCACGCATCATAGGCTGACTCGAGCCCCCGTCTTCCCCATCACCCTGCCATCACCCTGACCTGCTTCTGAGATCCCCTACCCTCACCAATCTCCGGGAGGTTCTCAGTTGCTTGGTTTTCAGATTCAAGCGGCTATCGAGAAACTCGACTCTTACACGCCCGAAAGGCATCGGATCAACGAGACCTCGGAGGAAGGATCGTCGCAACGGCGAAGATGAAGGCAGGTTGGGGCAAATAAATGGAATGAGTTGAGTCGACAGGTGGATATTCAGAAAAGTGAGAGAACATTGGTGTTTTAGAATAGGAAGTCTGCATTTGGGTGATCCGTCATACACCCATGCCCCCAACCCGTCCCGAATCTCCCTCTTTCTCATCACCCCCATGCGCCACATGTACAGAACCATCTCCTTCACTCACGACCGGTTACCCCCCTGGATGCTCTCTTTCCACCTTGCTCTTTGCAAGCTACCTCGCCGACGCTGAAGTGTTGTCGAGACGATACCCACGAGGTCTTTGGGGGTGCTGCCGAAACCCAGGGAATACCTACCTTCAATCTCGCTCACCCTTTGTCTGTGGTACGGGAAGACAAACATTCATCGATCATCTGCCACGCCACTCTCCGTATCCTCCCCGCCCTCCAACGGAAGACGTTCATGTATTCGAAGATGGACGAGTTGATTCCGTTTGAGGATGAGCATGTGAAGAAGGGAAAGGGGGGGTGGGTTGGTGTGAGGAGCAATGTTTTTGAGACGGCGAGGCATGTTGATTTGGCGAGGACGGAGCCGGGGAGGTATTGGGAGGGGGGGTTGTAAGGGATATGAGGGCGAGGGTGGTAGAGTTAGAGTAGAGAATATAGAATGGACGAACTGGAACCAAGTCTTCGAGTCCCAGGAGGTGGAGGCGCGCTTTTTTCACACGGTGCCTTTGATCACCGACCACGATGTCGTGATTATGCTGCTCAAAACTCTCGTGACTGGCTATCAATTAGGTCCTTGTCCTTTGCTCTCCACACTAGCCTACGGTCAATAACTTCCCAATATCGCATCCACAGAATTCCTAGAACATACCACCAAAGCGCGCGAATGGATGTCCTTGTTCCAACGAATACCTTCAGCCTCGTGGAGTCTTTTGTCCTGTTGCCCTATCGAGTGATCGTTTTCAATGGATGCAATACAGCTACTCAGATCCTGCTGCTGAGATCCAAATCACTGATAGATGGTTTTCGGGCTGAGAGATGACAGAAAGGCATAATCTGGTGACAACCATTAGCAGGTCGTATTCTTCTACGTGTTCTACGTATACTAACGCCCTGACCTCAAGTTCGCACTTTTCTACGTGCCGATCATCTTGCTCCCGAAAGCTGAGCGCTGATGCGTTGTCAGATATTTTGAAGAGTATGTATGTTCGGGCTCAATCATCCGAGAATGGTCCCGTCCGGCAATCGTGAATGCTGTCTTGATTGCGCCAAAAAAGATGATTGATGTCGATGATTGATGACCGGGACCTGCGATCCATACGCACCACAGCTGTAGAAATACGAACACTTCTCCTCAACTCGTTTCTTGGTCTATGATTACACCTCCGTCTTTGAACGCTTCAAGAACAGCCAATGGCTGGAGTTTTAGATAGTGGGCCCCCGGATAGTTGGGCACAGAACTGCAACAGAACTGCAACAGTGATGTCCGCGGTTTATTTTCGATAGCCCAAGGTTATGTAGTTTCGCATTGAGATGACCTACTCACTCCTTCTCCCACCTTAGCTTTAGGTTAGCGAGTGACACGCAAAGAAACATCGTAGGTTCTTCAGATGCTCATCGTGCACGGGCTAAAACTGAACGGTTGAATTGGTTAGACTCATGTTGCCTTTCATCGTTCTCCTCAAAATTCTTTCATTCTCTTTGAGGTTCTGCTCGACATCTGCCTTCAAAATTGAACCACCTCTACCATCCACTGTTACAGTTTTGCAACCCGTTACTTTTACATGGATACGAGAGCCAGGGGACCTAGAGCATTTTGGCTTCCGGAAATTACCAGCCGGACTCCCTCCCCCCGAGACCTTTACTGTTTTCCGAAAGGACAATGAGAGAGGTGAATTGACATTGACTTTCTCCGTGATAACGTGAGTGTACCATCAACAGACTGCCCTTCACATGTTCACCAACAGACAACTCAGTCCTAACGCTCTCGCGATCATCGATCTCGATTCGTAAGTGTGAAGTTTGTGGCATTTCGTAGAGATTCATTTTCCGTTTAGGAGTAAGCATGCCACATTTTACACCGGACATAACCTCATTGTTCTTCCTCAAATTGTTAATTCCCACACTACCCCTCCGTGAGCCAATGGTAGCCATTCGTTTTTGAGTCTTATCTCGTACGACTTCTTTAGTACCACGTCAACTTCCAGCTTAACAGTCCCTACGAACTCACTGAGTCCTGTCTTCGGCGCTACAGGACGGCCGGCTATTACTTCGTGAGCAATCAGACGTCCTCGATGAATCGATGATGGCTCATGTTCTCTGATCCTTCGATCAATGATCCCAGGACGCTCCCGCCGCCAACAGCAACCGCAGCCGAGCTAGACAATCCTACACCCATAATCATTGGTAGCACCGTTGGCGGGGTCTGTGGGATTCTTCTCCTCCTACTTGTTGTCATTTTGGTGTGTCGCTACCGCCGCCGAATCCAAGTGGGGATCACTCGCAAGCTCAGCACCAGCCACCACCGGTACCGCCAGAACTTTGGAATCACACCTCTACTTATTTCCGCACTGCATGTATCTCCCTCGAGCTCACGATCTCCGGACGATCATGCTGAACCTGGTCGTGGTGGTGATTTAGAAGCAAAGGAGCGAGCGTTCCATAGACTTCGCAGTCAAGTCGGTGTCATGGCGCAGAGGATGGCTCAGCCGGAGAGTGAGTTGGTGGAGCAAGGACCGCCTGATTATACTTCGAATTCCTCTCACCCACTTGAGACTGGGTCGCTCTATGGACGGCAAGTAGAGACTTTGGATGCAGTACGTCCTAAATAGTGCCAATTTTTGTGTTTTTGTCGAGTAACCCTTGGAGCTTGAGAATCGATAGTACGACTCGGAGACCACAATGTTCAAAACTCTCACTGCCTAGACTTGTAAGTACGACGGCGAGTTCTGAGGATGCTCTCGGCTGCCCTCGTCACACGCTAACTTGTCCCAAGCCTTGGCTGTTTCTTCTAACCCCTCCATGAAATCATCATTTCGAAGTTCGCACGGCGGTTTGATCACCGACCACGATGGTATGCTGCTCAGATATTTTGTGGCTGGCCATCAAACCGTCTTTCTATGCGCTCTTTACTGCAAACCTACGGTCAACAAATTCCCAATATCGTATCAACAGACTCCCCGGAACATTCCGCCAAAGCGCGTGAATTGGTATCCTCGTTCCAACTTCGAATACCTTAAGCTCCATGAAGTCTCCGTCCTGTTTGCCTATCGAGTGGTTGTTTAGGATCCAATACAGCTGCTTATATCGTGCCGCTGAGATCCAACTCACCGAGAGATGGTTTCCGAACTGAGAGATGACAAAAAGGCATGATCCGGTGACAACCATCAGCAGTTCGTGTTCTCCTACGTATTCTCCTACGTATTCTAACGCTCCGACCTCGGCTTCGCACTTTTCTACGTGCCGATCATCTCCCTCCCGAGAGCTGAGCGCTGATGCGTTGTCGGATATTTTGGAAGAGTATGCTCGGGCTCGAATGGTCCCATTGCCGGACTGCATTCGTGTATGCCATCTTGACTCTTAATTACGTCGAGAAGTATGACCTGTGATCCATACGCACGACAGCTGTAGAAATCTGAACACCTTTCTTTCCTCAAACCATTTCTTGTTCTATGATTACAACTCCGTCTTTGAACGCTTCAAGAACAGCCAAGGGCCGGAATATCAGATAGTGGGGCCCATAGTTGGGCACAGAACTGCAACAGTGATGCCCGCGGTTTATTTTCGATAGCCCAAGGTTATATAGTTTCACATTGAGATGACCTACTCTTTCCTTCTCCCACCTCAGGTCTAGGTTAGCGAGCGACGCACAGAGAAATATCGTACGTTTTTCAGATGCTCACCATTGCACGGGCTAAAATTGAACCATTGATAGGTTAAATTCATGTTGCCTTTCATCACTCTCCTTGGAATTTTCTCATTCTCCGTGAGGTTCTGCTCGACAGCTGCCTTCAAAATCGAACCACCTCTACCACCCACTGTTACAATTTCGCGACCCGTTACTTTTACATGGATACGAGAGCCAGGGGATCCAGAGCATTTTGGCTTCCGGAAATTACCAACCGGAATCCCTCCCACCACAGTCTTTACTGTTAACCGAGAGGACAATGAGAGAGGTGAATTTACAATAACTTTCTTCAGAAAAACGTGAGTGTACCGTCAACAGACTGCCCTTCACATGTTCACCAACGAACAATTCAGTCCTAACGCTCTCGCGGCCATCGATCTCGATTCGTGAGTGTGAAGTTTGTCGCATTCTGTAGAGGTTTATCATTTTCTCCCTTTAGGAGTAAGCATGCCACATTTTACACCGGACATAACCTTGTTGTTCTTCCTCAAATTGTTAATTCCCACGCCACCCCTCCGTGAGCCAATCGTAGCCATTCGTTGTTGAGTTTTAACTCTAACGACTTCTCTAGTACCACGTCGACTTCCAGCTTAGCAGTCCCTGTCTCCGGCGCTACAGGACGGTCAACTATTACTTCGTGAGCAATCAGAGCTCCCTGATGATGGTTCACGTTCTGATACTTCGATCAATGATCCCAGAACACTCCCGCCGCCAACAGCAACCGCAGCCGAGTCGGACAATTCTACACCCGTAATCATTGGGAGCACCGTGGGCGGGATCTTTGGGATTCTTCTCCTACTTGTCGTCATTCTGGTGCTCCGTTACCGCCGCCGAATCCAAGCAGTGGGGATCACTCACAAGCTCAGCGCCGGCCACCACTGGCATCGTCAGAACTTTGGGATCACACCTCTACCTATCTCCGCGCCGCACGTACCTCCCTCGAGCTTACGATCCCCGGACAATCATGCTGAACTTGGTCGTGGTGATCTGGAAGTAATGGAGCGGGCAGTTCAGGGACTTCGCAGCCAAGTTGGTGTCATGGCGCAGAGAGTGGCTCAGCTGGAGAGTGAGTTGGTGGAGCAAGGACCGCCTGATTATACTTCGAATTCCTCTCACCCACCTGAGACCGAGTCGTTCTATGGTCGTCAAGTAGAGACTTTGGATGCGGTCCGTCATAAATAGCGTCAATTTTTGCGTTTTTGTCGAGTAACTCCCGAAGCTTGAAAATCGATGGTAGTACGACTCGGAAGCAAATTAGTCGAGCACCAATGTGAAACTTGAAGTAGTAGCACAGGTAGCGCACACGCACTAATTCTTTCGCCTAGTACTTGGAATGTAGCTGAAAATAAGGAGAAACGAGCGACGCAAGTAAACAAGGTCTCTTTCGTACTGAGGCTTTCGTAGCAGAGTTTGCGATAATGGCATCGGAGTTCGCGGAGAGGTATATATGATACCAAGGGGAGATGCCGAAGAGCCCATGATCATAATCGGGTCTCGCCTGCTCTACAACAAACGACACCGAATCTTAAGTGAGTGAACGTTTGCACACTCCCGATCCCCTTGAACATTTAGTATAGTAAACTGAAATTTCTACAGAATTGTAGGTGCTCTCGTCTTGCCTCCCATTGAGCCGATAGTAATTTTTCGAGGCTTGTTCCATCTAGATTTCGAACAAATTGTACGTCCTAACGCCCTTCGCTTACGATCGACAAATTGTACCCCTGAATACACCGACTCCCTAGTCTTCTGAACATGTTTCTGGCAAGCGCTCCCAATTTGACTTGTTCTGAGTCGGCGTTGGTGTTCTTGAGCAACGAAAAATTTGATTGAAGATGAGACTGAGCACCTACGGGTGCATCGGACCCAAAGGATACACCGGAGGCAAGGACCGGAGAATGTGCCATGGCACATTCTCCGGATGCATGTCCCATTGAACAAACCATGCACGAGTCATGAGGATGATTGCAAAAATAAATAATTTAAATAATCCCTCGGTACTATGTATGATCACAATCGCACAAAGGAGTTACAAAGGATACTTATGCATGAGGCGCCGGGATGACAATCAGTGCTTTATGGGCTGCTAGGGGTTAGCAGCCCTTTGTGATTCCTTCTAAGTACTTGAATACCCAAGCTTTTTGTATGGTATTTTTATGGCGACTTCAATGGCGCATGCATCCGGAGAATGTGCCATGGCACATTCTCTGGGTTATGCCTCCGGTGATATGTATAGGTTGGTGTGAGATTCTTGTCCTTTTGCCAGAGACGCTGATACAGTGGCACATGTCCAGACCGGTTAATAACGATTGAAGCGACGGCGTCCAACAATAAGGTAAGAGAGGACCCGGGCTACTCCCCTATGGGTCCGGCCCGATTTTGCATTTTTGAGGGTCCCAAAATCGCGATTTCTCCGTCCCAATCTTGCATTTTTGAGGCCATTTGAGGAGAATTTCCGGCCCAAATTGCATTTTTCAGGACCAAATCGATCATCATGAGCTGCCTACTCCCCATGCCGAGGTGGGCCGGCAGGCCATTCCGAGTCAGATTGATCTAATTCCACTTCTACAGCAGTTGATCATGCCTTATCAGGGTTTTATCGCTTTTCGCAAGGATTCCACGCGGAGAAGCAAGGTCCAGCCTAGTGACAGACGTGACTAAACGTGACGACCCCCGGCCCAAATTGCATATCCTCCTTCCTAATTAGGCAAGTCAGATTGCATTTTTGAGGCCAGTTTTGGGCTTCCAGAGGGCCGGACCCTTAGGGGAGTAGCCCGGGTCCTGGTAAGAGAAATTTGCTGCGGACGGAACGAGGCTAGGTTATTGATGAATTTGACATGTCCTAGGGTCGAGATTAATTTGAGGAGAACGGAAAGTCGTTCTGCTTCAGATGAGAGATTTTGACCAGGCATGGCTAGGGCTACGATTGAAGGTTCAAAACGTTCAACGGCAGACTCAGACTGAGAAGACTGAGATTAATTAAAATGGCAATCATGTGATTTCCTGTTGAAACGTTGAAGGACTGGATGGACGGATTCCCGGCTCCGAAGTCCTCACCTCGACCGCTGAGTCGGCTATCTTCTCTGTTCCCACTGTTGCTGTATCCTTGACGCTGCGACGGTCTAGAGCCTTCTGGCCCCGCTACATTCAGCCTTACGATGCGATGCTCTCCGTACACCAAACAGTGGCCGGTTGACCACCCACGCACCCAATCGATGGGATACCTTCGTTGAATTCGTCCCCGGGAACAAGTCGATTGCGATATCTCTCCCTCCCCACGGCTAGGACTGTCTACAAAGGAACGAAGGAAAAAGATACATGGGGTGTCATGTAGACGAGCCAGGAAAAATCGCACAGTGAGGCTTGGAACTGGTTCTCGTTCCCGACGTGGAAGAGTTTGAACGACGCTGCGAAGGCTTCAAGTCCGTCCTCACTCACCCCTGATATGCACCATCTCACTATTGCTTCTTCCAGTTGCACCCCAAACCCAACCTCTCCCGTTGTCCATTTTCGAATTGCTGGAAATGCGTGCGCAACAGGTCGAGTTGATGAGATTTGGGGAGGCGTGTTGGTTATGTCAAGGCCTGCAACCTACGAGCTTCAAATTCAGGGTTCTACTTAGTATCGGGAAGTGCTCGAAGTCTGAAGACACGTCCATCCTCGGTTCTCAATTGTTTTCGACTCGATTGTATCATCGTGTCCTCTGTCGTAATTCTCGCTCGTCAATGCGGAAGAAGACAACGCAGACACGACCACACCGTTTCGAAAAACATCATCTCGTGTATCCTCTCGGGGTAACGTTAGTGAGAGAGAAAACCACCTCATGTGGCACTGGTCAGATAGTCGGTTCTGATCTAACCTGTGTCAGTGGGGTCAATATCTGACGACTGGTTACAGCCTCGATGGTGCGAACAAAGCTCGATGCTACAAGCCAGTGTACATTGATCTCAGAGGATATGAGGGCTCGACTGACCTTCAGCCATCCAGCAAGTCTCTTGCTCAAGTGCCGGTGGCAACGTTCAGAAACCAAGCACAGAGTTGCGGCACAAACCGGAGCCAGTCCTATCACGTCCTTCGATATCAGACGCCAACATCACCCACGCTGGACCATTAGTAGAATTACAACGTATCAAACCTTATACCGACTCGAAGGTACAACAGCGGGAGACTCGGTGTCATCGGATTTTTGTACATATATGTACTTCGAAGCCTGGAATAAGCACTCGATCTTGCCCCCCACGCAGTTTCATCATGATCATCCTCCTCAGCTGGTATCTTCTTGCAAGACTGGTTCTCGCTGCGTGGGGCCAGGAACTGAGTGTACCTTCGTCCTGGATTGTATGTCTTCCACTGACGGTGATTCGAGAACCACATCAACTTACACTATGCGTCCACGGCGCTCTAGAAAACTAGCAATGCCTCGCGCGAAGAACGAATCAATGCCACAGCGTCAGCGATCGACGCATTTCTCCTATCAGACACCTTCTTCGCAGACGGGGCCAACGGCAGCCTACCTGCTAATGACTCCTGGCCCTATGGGGAACTTCTGGCTCGACTGGCAGACTTTGATCTCTTGACAAACCAAACCAGATACAAGGATGTTGCTCAGAAACGTTACCTCCCTGCTCTCGAGCGGTTGGATCCTCAGGCTGCCCTACGGGATCGGTGAGTCACGTTAGCCACCCAGATTCTTCTGCCTATCAACTTGTTATTTACTCTTCAACACAGCCGTGTAAGTCACTCCGTCGCCGTTTTTCACTCTTACACGCTAGTTTCATGTGGGTTCTCTTTAGGTCAGATACAAGTTGTAAGCTTACTCTCCTGCCATTTCTTGAAGAGGCCACATTGCTCAAGACACGCCATTTGGTCATCTAGCTCTTACGCGTATGCAGCCACCCGTGCCTACCTAGCATATCAGGATGAGGGATTCTTGCGCATCGCAAAGGACTATTGGAATTCCAGTCAAAGGTTGACTATATCTCAAGCAGACGTACGTTCAGGTGACCTCCCGGCAAAACCAACAGTGGACTCCTCCCACATTTTCCTGACTTGCATTAATAAACCTAGCAGTGAGTCGCTGAGCACCAATCGAAATCCCTCACGTTAATTTCTTGAATGTGTCGTGCAAGATTTTACGCTTGCGGGTGGGACCTTGCAGGATGGGGTGAGCATTGGTAGCCAGCCTAGCCGCGGGTTGTCCCTTCAAATCGACTAACACACGATATAGGTTCCAGATGGTGATGACCTTTGGATCACGTTGATCTCTACGGCGTAAGATCCCTTGTCCACTCTTGACGCGCTCGAATTTGCTGAACAAAACGACTAACAGGGGACATCTCACGTACGAGTTCTTCCTTGCCCGAGAACCGGGTCGCTGAGCTATTTCTGCGCAGACTTACCGTCTCGCTCGCTGATATAGCCTCCGACCTGGATCAAACGTACATCGACCCGGCGAAGGAACAGGCTGACTTCATGCTCACCGCGCTCTACAAGGGAGATGGAGTGTTCCACAACTGGATACGACCAGATCAGAAGAATTGCCCATCTGGTGATGATCACAGTATTTCCCTGTTCGATGCCGGATTCTCCATGCAAGCATTGTCGGCTTTCGCGTTGGCGTCAAAAAATAGCTCGTTCATGAACATGTAAGTGTGATCGTTCGCATCATCTATTTCAGTGACTAAGCGATTTTGTTGACTCAGACTCAAGGAGATGGCTCATAGTAGCACTCTCGTCAAAGATTGGAACACCTCTGGAAGCATTCTTGGTAACTAAACTGTGTATTCTGTATCTCGATGAGCAGGCTAACACTCGGCTCAGATACGGAACTGGCTCGTTCCTCAACTAAAGGGAGCGATGCCGAAGTTACAGCTGCGACACAGGGTTTGCTGCGGAGCTATTATGACCTGGTCGTCAGCGACGATACTGCCTCAGATTTGAGGGCATTTCTCCGAGCTTATCTGGGACTCCAGGCTAGTATCCCTTCTTCATAGATTCCGTATATCCTGTTTATTCAGAGGACGCCAGCATACTGCTCTTGCAAATCGAGCCCCATTTCCCAGCAATGCCCAAAACCTATACGGGAAGGGATTGCTACCTGATACCCGCTTCAATCCAGATTATCAATTACTGGCCATCACTACGCTGCTGGGCGGAGTGATATCAAGCGATAATGTCACGTCCAGCAACCCTGGTGGGGGCGATGATTCCGGTGGCCATACTACTGGCACTGGCAGTCGCGCCCCCATCGGGGCGATCGTTGGTGGGGTATTGGGAGGCGTTTTAGGTCTTGTTCTGGCCTCTGCAGGAAGCTATTGTTGTACTCGCCGGAGACGCCAACTGCAGCCTTCACCGCCTACCATGGAGCCGTTTCCAGCGAATACGATAAAGGTGAGCACCCAATGCCAGCCCCGCCTGTTTTGACTAATCCGCCTTTCCGATCGGGTGAATATGAAAAGAGGGCCGCGCCTCCGGCACTCCCAGCGCCTAGCGCCACCTTAGAGCCCCAGCTGCAGTCCAGTCCTATGCGCGAGGCGACTGCAGAAGAACTTGTCGGGTTATTCAACCAGAGATTGAGTCTTGAACCGCGGGACGCAAGCGACGAACAATTACGGCTCGTGAATCAGAGGCCCCCAAGTTACCGTAGCCGAGCGGGAATCTGACGGGGAAGGACGGGGATGTGGAAACTTAGTGGAATTCGAGCTTCAATGGGAAGGCCGGATCCGTATGAGACTACACTTATACTGACGATCATATTGGTTCAGTAATTGCGAGAAGCTACATGCTAGCCATGGATCTATGCCAAAAAGGCTCAAATTACATCTCAATTGAAGTGACATAATTGTACTTTTCTCTGGCTTCACTCACACTTGGCACGCAGCACGTACGGCAGATATCCCATCGATTCGGTTTGGACTCGGCGACTCAGACTGCTAGTGAGGAGCCCTAGTTCAATGCTTGAGCATTGGACGTGAACGTTTGAACGCGGTCTTTCCCAATGGCAATTGTCTCGACATAGCACGCAATCACGAGTCGGGTCGCGGCGGATCCCTCCCAGGCGGGTGCCTGCGTACCGTTGAACTTGACCACCATCAAACGAGAGTCGAGACTTGGTATATTGTACTGGACCTTCTCAACGCGCGAGGCTCCGAGGAGTAACATGTACGAAGTTAAATTCAGCTGAGGCTCGGTTTCTTTTAGTAGTACATAGTAGACTCACGTCGAGGCCTATTTCTGAACACTATTATATCTAGGGGAGGTCGCAGACCAGAACCCACTGCCTCCCAATAACAACAGTGACCCATCAACATAGTTCTTGATGGTATCCGTTCCAATTTCTTTCAGCTCCAACCCTATTTTCCATACAGCCTCCTCAGCTTGAACGGTCAAGCCCTTGACGTGGATCTTCGCGTCCTTCTCACTCAAGGAGTGTTGCTTCATGACTACAGGAATTGCGTTACAAATTCCTGCGAAGCGGTCGACAACTTCCTTCTTTTCCATCTCCCACGACCAGTAATCTATTGATCGATCAATGATCCGACATACTGAGGTCGACTCAAGGACTCGAACTCACCATTGGTCAAGGCCATGACTCGTGCGCAGGCGGCGTCAAAATCCTTGGTGATCTGGGTCTCTTCATCGTTGAGGTAGATGTCGAGGGTCCACTGCACCCATAGCGCACAAATTCTTTTTGCTAGTTAGACTGGATCCATATATGGTTACAGCAGTTCGTTACTTACCGATAACCCACGTTAAGAGTCCTAAAAGTGCAATATTCTTCGACATCGTCGTATGCCTTGTTGTCTCCGTCGTACTCTGTCAAATACTGGCGCAGTGTACCGATAATCCAGGGTGCATGTTCTGGATCCAAGGCGGTAATCCGGTCTCTGGTGTCGTGGAAAATACTTGTCATCACGTTCTTCTTACTGGGAGGAGCCGTTTCGCCGGTGGTCTTGTCCCCAGAAACCAACTGCTTGACCGTGGCGTGTTCGAGTGCAGCCTCTTCTTGGGGAATGGCCTCGATTACATCTTTTGTCTTTAGTCAATGACACGTTGTCATGAATTCGTCTCGCTGTACTGACCATCATACATCCACAGAGCGTCGGTGATCTCAGCAGCAAGCTTGACCTTTTCTGCCTTGCCTTCGGGATAGCACAATGCGTGAACGACCCCGTACGGTCCTGCAGCATGCGACCGAGTGTCCTTCTCGGACTCCGGTACCAAACGTCTAAACATCTTCCGGGTGGCGTTTGAGCCTTGTGCAATGAGTGGTTCGTCCTTGTGGAGGCGTACGGGGAACCTTTGGAAGTACTGAGGGTGAAGGGTAGTGTCGATTGCCTTGGACATGATGGCCGTTTGGATGGTAAGTGAATTTGCGGGTGGCAAGCTCGAGGTTCAAGTAGGAGGTGTAGGGTGGCTTACGATCTCTCCGATCTGACGCCTGCGAGCCTCGCATTGTATCACGGGTGCCAATGTTCAACGTTCAGGCCTTCGGCTTCAGGAGCCGTACACACAGTTCACTCCACAGATTGAAGGGCAAGGTGAAGCCAGCCCCTGTCTTCTGATATCAGACAATACAAAGGTTACGCATGTATATGTCAAACAGCGAAATGAAGCCATTCATGGTCCTGGCTAGTCTTGAGGTAGGGGGGACTTGGATTTGACCCGAAGGTTCAGCAGCGGGATAATCGAGGGGATCTCGTAGGCTCGAACGGCATCTCGCCTGCTCTCAACAGCTCCTTTCCCCAGCACCTCATTCTCCATGTCGTTGCCACACCCGCACAAAACTCGACTACTCTCTTCCCTAGTAGTTGTCTCCGTTCGAACCGTATTAGCCCCGGGTCCCAAGTACACGTGTCGATGAGGAGGCCTTTTGGGTGTTTCAAGGCCGGACCTGTGACCTACGAGAGATACGCCCTCGTATGTGTATAATCCGACGAATGTGCAACCCGCGTTCACCAAGCTTCACTGCAGAAAACAAACCTCCGCATGAGAACGTTGTCGGACGATTAGATGTAGTTCCTCTAGACTAAGCGGGATTGTTCGAGGTGAGGAGAGATGCACCCTTCAATAGTCCATTTGAGTGGTCGCCTGACAGTGGTAATTCCGAGGCTGTGGTTGTCGATGCGAAGGCCAGAGTTTGAGGGGATTATCTTCGTTGATCCTGAAGAAGAAGCATTGGGAATAGTGTTGGCTGGGGCTCTCCAAGTCACTAGAAGTTTGAAATGTCCAAGAAACAAACTCGTCGAGTCCTCAGAAATGTCGAATGGCGGCGACACAGCTGGCTCCTCATCACAGCTCGATTCTACCATTTTTGTCCCTCATAGCTGTCAAGATTCCCAAAAATATTGTCTTCATAAGTACAACTCGAGTAGCCGTGTAAATGGAACTTGTGAGGAGTTGAGGTGCGAGCAGTGGTGAGATTTAAGGGGTGGCCATGTCTGTGCGCTTGGCGGCGGTTCACAGATACTGTACCCGGCAATTTGGTCGCCATCGGCGCGACCTCCCTTTCAACATCGACCACGATGACAAGCTATTCCCAAGACTCTCTGAGCTGAACCTCAACCTCAACCTTATGTAGCCCGTCAACAGAACACAGAACAAACTCGGCAAACAGCCAACGTCGATTCCACATCAATGGACATTATTTTCTTAACTCAGGCTTTACACCCCCCCGGACCCATTCAAACACCTTCAGTATGCTTCGTCACGAATCGACCCTGGTTATGTCGTCGGTCTCGCACTCTCAAGACCAGAATGTGGGTAATTACCTTTTTCAGGTCATCCTCTGTTCTTCTATCTGCTCTATGTCGCGTATTAACACGAAACCCTGTAGCTCGCCCTAATCCTCTGGCGTCAAAGTTTCAAACAACAAAAAGAACAAAAGAGAACCATCGAAACTCACAAACGGGTTGCAACAGAGCGAAGGTCGAAGGAAAAGTCGCAGAGAAGTGGTGTGAAGAAGAGTCGGGGAAAGTCGTACGGTGGGGCTTGGGATTGCCTGTTGACAATTCGTCCTTGTCGCTCTTCTGGTGCTCTTCCCGAGTTCAAATGATACTAGCTTGCCCTTGTCATACATCAACATTATCTCAAACTTTCTGCACGGCTCTCATCCCTTCCACTCTTCTCCGATCCTCAACGACCGATTGTCTCTGCCCGAGCCGTTGATGGCGGTTGGGTGTTATCTCCGTGAGAAGAGACCAAGTTGGGAGGCCTATCGGGACTCGTTCTCGTTGTCGTCTTTTTTCACCCTCGAGCTCTTTTGTGACGACTCTTCCGTGACCATGCGCCCGTAACGCCCTCCTCGCCAGCTACAAACTCTGACGTACACGATATCCCACCGGTTTTCTTGCCCGACAAGTCGACTCCTCTCGAAACTCTCAAACCTCGACGCCCCATTCTACCATTCTGCATGGTCGTCCTGATCCTCCCTCCCACCACTAATCCTACGCACTCTCTTCTCCAAGACATCTTTACATCTTTACTTGAATCAGGATAAATATCACGTGTAGCACTGCCGGACGAATCACTGATGCTAACGAGGGGGCCGCACCAGCAACCTACGAAGTTCAAGTTCATGTTTGAGGTCAAGAAGATTTACAGTCGTGAATTGAAGCCCGCCACCACCACCACCAAGAAACACCCTTCAAGTTTCTTCATTGTTGGCGTAGACATTATCTTTTGGAATGTGATTCGGGTCAGTTCTAGGCTTTGCCTGCCCTCGACTGCAGAACACACCGCCGTGTCCACCTCATTCCTCGTGGGTCTCTTCCCCCCCGGTTACGGCGAGTTCAAGACCGACGCTGATGCTACCTGGACTCGATTCGGTCGAAGAGGGGGACCAGGAGCTCAAGAAGGCTACCAAGGCAAAGATGTGGGATGACTTAGCAAGCCAGTCAACGAATCTCATCGACCAGCCAGGCTGCTAGCCTTCACTAGGCACACTTACTCATCATTCCTGTCGCGCTTCGGGTGCTGATGCGGCTTGTTTGCAATCGAACTCGTTATCTTCCTGTCGCTTATGCACAAGTCAAATGTATGCATACGATATGATCATTTTGTATGTCGTCCGCGAGTAGCTCGCTCCAATTAGAGGAATCCTTGAGCGTGGTTCAGTGGTTGAGCCCTTTCATTGGGATTACTGTCATCTGCCTAGTAGTCGGAAATAGTGATGTCAGGGCAGGGCAGGGCAGCCAACCCTGGGGTAAGGCAGGGTTCTCCAGGGCGAGGGCAACCAAAAATCCGTGCCCTCGCCTTCTGCCCTACTTTGCCCTACCCTAGGGCAGGCTAGGGCTTTGCCCCGGGCAGGCCTACATGTGAGAATACCCACTTATGGACCCATAGTATTGGTGGTAATGCTGACTAACAACAGTAAGATACTATGGTTGACTGAGAAAAACACAAAGGCTTACCACTGGGCTCTATCAAGACAATCTTGGACAGTATCTGGGTATGGGTGAGTGCATACCTACTACCATCACTATGTAACATCTGCTGACGGTGGCAAATTAGAGCCACTGAACATGGGAATTGTCAAAATACAAGTGTCTTTTATCAAATCCAGCAGCAGTTGGTGGTCTGAATCATGTCTCAGTAAGCCACTTGTGCACAAAGGTGGCTGCTCTCTCAGGCCAAACTGCCCCGGGCGGATACCCCGGGCGAGGGCAATCCAAAGTCCAAACCCTCGCCCTCTGCCCTCTCTGCCCTCACTCAGGGCAGGGTAGGGCAAGCTAGCCCTAGGCAAGGCGAGGCAGGGTTCCAGGGCAAGTGCCCTGCCCTGACATCACTAGTCGGAAACGCGGGGAAGTCAGACATCAGTCACATAGTAGCTGATGTACGCTCCCCCACGGGATTTATATAGTCAGTAAATCTAGGTTGGGGTCTTATGACCACGCATGAGCATTTTCAGGCGGCGGGATGATCTTGTTGAAAAGATGTGGCTGTCGGATTATTACGGGTCCGATTTTGAGCCGAAAATTGAAGCGTGAGAAAGTTTCCTAATCGGGAACTCCGTGCTGGCGGAGCGAGTTTCTGTCCGTTTCCCTTGAACTTTTTTTTGTCGTAAATGCAACCTATTTCTCTTCCTCTCGACTACTGTAGATAATGGCTGGAGGTACTATGTCAGTCTATACAGCCATATTAGAGGGAAATACTTGTATTTACATGCCAATTTTCACCCCACATTGCGACAGCTACTTGTGGCTGGGGTGGGGATGCCAGGCCCCGGGCTCTTGGCCCTTCAAA
>JANHQD010003297.1:7837-22142 GCA_024721195.1 Marasmius sp. AFHP31
CCCTAAACCGTTTTGTTGTAACCCGTTTTTTTAAACCCCCCCCCCCCCCCCCCCCCCTCGAAAGCCGCAAAGAGATTACGGCGGTGGCAAGTTTTTTCTTACTCCCTCCCAAAGATCTTCGCAAGTTTCGACCAATATCGTCTACTCCCTTTCACTTTGGTTCCCAAGTTTGCGTCCTCGAGGCAGAAATTCTGATTTGAGGCTTCTCTATTCGAGCTCTAACATCCTTCTAACCGCATCTAGCGCTCCAATTTGACCACACACAGCATATTTCGAAGTTTTGGAGGACTGCAGTCGGAATGGTTGTCATACGGGGAACGAGCCCGAGCTCAGAGCTACGCTATGTCTGGAGACAAGGCTGGTGGTTGCGTGACATGTTCGCTGTCCGACCATCTACAGCTCGCTAATTTACTCTCGTCGCCTTGCATCTACAACCGTTCAGGTCATCCTATGGCCACGACAATTTCCGAGTTGCTTCTTCATCGAAACCTACGGAGTTTCGCGCCAGCGGGTACACATTACAGCCATATCAAGGGAGAGGAGTGCGAACCGACTCATCCTCGATGGGCTTTCCTTTGATAAGGACCTGAGGAACGTATGGAGTTCAATGAGGTGAACACACTATTTGAATTAATAAGCGAGAGAGTAGTACTGATACATTAGCAGCTGCGCATTGTGGGATGGCATACGACCGAAGGAACGCTACACCCTGGTCAGACCATTGTCTCTCGGGGCAATATTCGATTCTTCGAGCGTCCGCCAAGTATTTCGACTATCTCCTGGAGTTTGTTACTGTGAAAGGGTTAAGTTGTAAGCCAGCTCTGACTTTGTTCAATTTGTCTCGCTCTCAGCGGTGCACTTTCGGCTGCAGCATCTCGTGCAAACTCCCCAAATCGAGATATTCCGAGGCAAGTGAAGTCTTTCGTACCCCCAACACCTCAGTTCGTCTGATCGAACCACCCACAGAAGCCCATCTGGGATCTTGGAGCTCATTGGCCTATGGCAGGATAGGCCAGGACAAGGGCAGTTTCATTGCCGTCCCGCTCGATCTAACCTGACCATCTTATCACCAGAACCTGTATACGTTCCCTAACGCCCGCATCCGCTCGGTATTGGAAGTTACACATCTGCTATCTGAAGCTGACATCATGTCGGTCTGACGGAAGGAAATAGGGATGGGACGGTCAAGCCTCGATGTACGAGAATATGGCTGTCACACTGAGATTGGCGATTGGAACATACCGATTTGTTTCTAGATCCTGAGATAACCTGTTCGAGATGCATTTTAAGCAGACGGAGTTATACGCGATCAGACTGCCCCGCGTGATCTTAGTCGTCCGCTACATCTCACGCCTACAAGGACCCACAAAGCCGTGAATCTCGTAGGCATCTCTTAACCTCTTTGTCCTGAGAGACATGGAATGAACTAACATCGAACAAGATTACCAGGTCATTCTTTCAGGGGACAAACGATCCTAGCTTCACCATGTGCTACCGAATCTTATAAGGAGACAGCTGCAGCTCGAGTAAACCCCGGAAGCCTCATACCACTATGCCCGCCATACTTGCATTAACTCCAGCTTCCCAAGGATCTGCACAGACGGGAACCAAAGTACGTGAACCACTCCCTCGATGTTGCATAGTTGGACCGAACATGACTTTTGTTTTCGATCAGCGTTGGACCACTGGTAAACGAAGACTCTCGTTCACGTCGACGGAAACGGTGCTTACAGCCCTTATACAGTACGTTGGGGACGTAGTCCTACCCTGTCTATTCGCCGTCCTCTCGGCCCAAATATGTGCATTTTAAGACCTCGTTCTTTTTGATCCCTTAACTCATGCCCTCGTTACGGATTTTTATCAGATATATACTA
Source organism: Marasmius sp. AFHP31 (assembly GCA_024721195.1). NCBI lineage: Eukaryota > Fungi > Basidiomycota > Agaricomycetes > Agaricales > Marasmiaceae > Marasmius > Marasmius sp. AFHP31. The sequence goes on from JANHQD010003297.1 coordinate 9,712, forward strand.
TCTCACATCCGCTGCCAAAGATAGATGGTTCATCAAGGCCGTCGTGTATGGAATCTACGCTCTTCTCACGGCGCGAGCTGTATGGTCAGGCCAAGAGGGGTATAATCGGTTTGCCTCTCAGCGTGCTTCTCAACTTTGGCTGGGATGGTTCTTTGTACCGATGGTTGGTGGCGTAGGTAAGTAGTTCCCAGGCGACCGAGGTTTCGCAAGTCCTGACGATCTGCGGTAGTCGGCCTAGGCGTCCAAGTGTTCTATGCTTGGCATACATCTGTTTTATTGCGAAGCAGAACAATCCCCATGGCTTTGATCGCGGTATGATTGGTTCACGACGTGGAGTTATTGCCCGTCTCATCTCTATCTCGATCTGAAAATCTCCGTGATAGGTTCTGCGGCGGCAATCACGGCGGGAACGTTTGGTGCGAAAGCTGGAAGCGTGGAGAACCTGCGCAACTCTCCGGAGTTACCAATAGTCACTGCGGGGAGTTTTTGTCTCCCTCGTTTCTCCCTCGATTTTTTTATCTCAATGTTCCCCATTTGATAGATATGGTGCTGCACGTCTGCTCTACGTGATCGCAGCTTATATGGCCTACTTGGTGAATATTCCGTCTGATCTGAGGAGATAACGACGATATTCACTTCCCCCCAGCTCACTCAGGATGGGTTTCTGATCAGGGATACCAAATGCATTATTGTGAGGATTGTACGACTCACCATTGAGACCAACGAGCTCACAGGTAAGCCATACGTGTTCTCCCTCGAGCCTCGTCGACATCCAACCTCAGCGACATTTCTCTTGGCTACGATAGCAGCCACAACAGTTGCCCTGCTTCTAGACATAAAGGATCAAGGCTATCACACCGTTCTCTCCCTCATTCTCCCCGGTATCTACCGAAACACTCTTTTCGTGATGATGGACGCATGAATTAGATTATCTCATGGTTCATCTTTGTCGGACAGCATCGTTAGTGTCGGCAGCGGTACGTCACCGATGGGAAGCATCCAAAGCCAGGGTCACAGTCATTGTAGTCGGCGATTCACCACTGTCCATTCCAGCATGAGGAGTTTTCTGTGATCAGCACTACGGGCGTACAACGCAATGGTTTGGATTATGGAATGCGTAATTTGAGGACTGGTGCCGCTTGTGAAACCAATCAACTTGTGTATGTATTTTATGAGTATGATGATACAGGTCCTGTCAGAGTCTTCCTCCGACGAGATTGTAGTCTCATTCTCAAACACAGCATGATTAGGCATCATCCGTCTCAGAGACGCACTTTCCGTCAGGCAGAGTACCAGCATAGACCTGTCCATTACCACAGCACTGATCGTGCGGATCAAAAAAAAGTTGTTATAAGCCCAAAACAGAAGAAAACTCGAGTGGCAAGGTGAAGGGGAGACATACCACTCCGGCGCTGGTAGTTTGATTGTAAATGACAAGTTCCCGGCCGACCGGGCAACAGAGATTTGCACCAGTCGTCTGATTGAATGCAGTATGATTGTCAGTGTCGTTTCAGGTGCCTGCAAGTAGCAGCTCACCTCGTCAACGTATCATTTGCCATTACCGCCGGGGCAGTCGATCATTACCTGTCGACAGAAAAAGTTCCCCGATCCCGGAGGGTCTTCTACGACTTCAAAAAGCCTGGTGGGCAAGCGTCGTCTTGGGCCCGAGCGATAGCGAGTAGGAGGGGCAAGAGGGTAGCAATGATTGGAAGATAGCGCATCCTTGGGTTTGGTGAGCTTAGCGAAGGTTAAGTAGTTGTGCGTACACTTTTGTGTATGCATGTTTAGGACTGCAACGAGTGGAGTGAAGGCCGGAACTGAGATCGAGATGATTGGACATCTTGAAGAGAGCAGTATTACGGAGCGTGTGACTGACGTTGGGAGCTGCACGTATGTGTAGAAGGACCGATTTACAGAAGGCAGAGGAGGTAAGTCGAAAATATCGAGCGTTGAGAAGCGTTAAACTCGAGAAGTTACAAGGACAGTTCCTGAAGACGGACAATGGTGATTTATCGAATACTTCTCAAGGTATGCCTGAATAGCAGATATTCAGGAAACCATTGATGGTATCTGTGAAACCTGTCCGGTCACTATCAGTGGGGCTTCGAAGGCACCTGCAATGCAAAAATGAATGGAGGTCCGAGGTGGGAGGGGCGACTGAGTAGGAAACGCACGGTAAAAGTCCAATCGAGCTTTCATAGTGTCCAAGAGCCCATCGTTGTGTCAGTTGACTTCCAGCTTGAAGCTTCGAAGCACAAAGAGCTTTCCCACATTCATGCTTTCCAAATTCCAGCCTTATATTTCGCCACCCTCTCGCCCAGATCCGTTGTTTTGTTTCATTTTTGTTTTCTGGTCATCACGACGAGTCTTCGTCCCCGCCAGGTAGTGCGCGACTGTTCTTGAGATACGTAACGGAGAAGGAAGGAATGGTGCAGTATCACGAGCTCGGAGGCCACCGGTGTCGCTCGCACTGACTTCTTGGCCGCAATTAACTGGGTCCAAGTCGCGTTCGTGAGCTTAAGAAAGAGGCAACAAAGCGATGGACATACGTTGGGCGGGACAGCTTTGTCTGGCAGCGAGGTTTTGCAGCATTCCTACTCCCGTGTGCAGTAATATCCTCTGATTGAGTAACGCTGTATCCCTGGAATCGTCAATGGGAACATGGGCTATAGCGTTGTTAGACTCAAAAGATGCTTCCGACCCCGGTTCGTACAACTGGCCTGATGACAGCCGGGCTATCTACTATAGTTCTGGACCTTATGTTTTTCCGTATAGCCTTGACCAGCGAAGTTACGTGGAATACCCCAACCCGAGCCCTTCTCGATACATCGTCGCCGACAGTGTGGCTATTATGGATAGGGAGGACTAAAATCACTGACTGTGTAGCGATTGCCTTCAGTGCTCAATATAAGGACATCGTCATACTCGGTCAGGGAGAAGGATTGTTACCCAGACACACCTTAGACGCAGACTACCATCGACCAGCCGGATCTCGATTACTTCTGTCGGAACCATAAAGCTCAAATCCAACAGTAGCGCCTCGTTATTTCTTTGGGTTGCACACGCAATCACACTCACAGCAATCCCTAAAGGTGTTTCCATTAAAGTCACCCGTCTTTCCGAGGCAATGTCGATGCGAAGTTTCCTGAACCCAACTCGGAGGTATTCAAAGGAACTTGGTGTTCGAGAGTATTCAGAAAAGACTTCAAGAGTCTGTTCTGTACGCTTGCAAGATAGAAAGAGATAGTAAAATGGGGAATGAATGAATGGGACGTACCCGCATTACATAGCTCATCTTAACCAGGCCAAAGATAGCAGTCCTCAGTCTTTCCCCAGCTATGGACGCAACGGAGTTGAGAAGTGCTCCAACGCGGGTCAACACAGGTCAACACTCACTCTTAACCTGGCAACTCCGACATTCGGGTTTGTGTTAGTTAGTTGTAGATGGCGCGCGGGAGGACTTCCGGTCTTCAAGTTATACCGTCTGGCTGGAGATGATCCAAGACACTACACGGGAGGTGGCGAGATAGACATACCTGAATTCCATCGAGCTCTCCCGCCTTCGATTCCGAATCACATCGAGGTGGTTTCGGGGGGAAGACCTGGTCATTGATTTATGGCGTTTGTACTCGGCCCCGCTCTCTGCAATCGAATTTGGAGGCTCGATGGTGCTTCACGAGACCCCTAGCAGGTACGGTAATTGCAAGAAGGGGGCCGAGTGGTTTCATTGATTTTGGGTGTCAGTCGGCGGAGGGCGCGAACATCGAAAGGAGATTGGCATCGAATCCAGAGAATGAGAGTTCCAGAAGATATTTTGACGGCGTTGAGTGCTCGAGGGAAACAATCTTCGACAAGACGAGTAGGAGTCAAAAAGAGGGTCGAATATCGGATGCTGTGGCGGCTCGCAAGATTCTCGGTATGAAGTAATGCGGTATACGAATGTTTCTTCAGTTATGATGAATCTTGGTAAGGGAAGAACGCTGACTACTAAGGTTTCCCGTTGAAGCTCGCAACGTCAGACAGGTGATGTGTTTTGGACTGCTGTGAGCAAAGGTAGCAGCACGAGAACAGAATAGTCGTCGGCAAGTACCTTTCTGAGACAGACGTACCACAAAGTCTGTCACAGGAATGCATATCCGGCAATCAACCTGAGTGCCAAAGGTGCTATTCAAGTCTTCAATAACAGCGTATACAACTTTGTTGATGTCTCTGCTGCTTTTAAACCTCGAAACGAACGGCAACTTTTGGGATCATGAGCCTCGAATAAGTCTAAAAATGATAAAAATAACGCACCGCTCGACTCAAGACTCAGAAGCCGACTGAATAGCTCGTAAACAACGGTATTATGTTGAATAGGGCGGTTGATGCCACAAAATTGCCGGTGGTGGTGATGGTCCGAGCACAAGTCGAGGTGTGAGCGCTTAATTCGCAAATTTCTCTCTTGCTCCGGGCCGATCCCGATTCGCGCTTCTTGATTCACGAGACCCACGATTGGCGGAAGATACAACGTTCCCGGCAATCTCTGCATTTCTCAAGGTCCTCTCACCACGAATCAGCAAACCCGACGAGATACCGAAGTCACTGCGGTCGAGGACTGCGTATCAAATTGGATCTGGGAAATTGGGCGTGAATAGAAAACTCGAGAGGGCGTTTATCACAGCGGTGAGTGGCTTTATCAGGATCCAATTGCGTTTGTGACAGAACTCAGTCTTATCAATAACAACAGTATTGGGCCCGGCTCTGAGGCGCTGTGTGGGCATAGTACAGCGAAGGTCTAAACTAGGAATTGCTGTCGAACAAACAGCGGGTACATCGCATGTTCAGATGGCAGCCTGGGTGTGGACTGCTCGTGGGGCCTCGTCTGGGTTGTTTCCCTACCACCACCTTCCCTCCTCTAACATACCCATCCATTAGGTTCAATGATATCCCACTTCTTTCGAAAGGCAAAAAAGACAACGATTACAAGCGGCAGCGGCAGCTTCAGTCACGTTCAAGGAGATCAGATCAACTACACGACAACAATCGTTCAGGCGGAGGAGAAGGAACGCACAGAGTTGGACGAGGTAAGCGGGGAGGGCCGTATTGGAGCTCGTATCTGATTCTTCTCCAGTATTTCGAAGTGAAGCGGGGCGCAATTTGCAAGCTAAAAAATGTCCACATAGACCAGTACCTGCGGGACAACGAAGATCAATGCCGATGTGAATCTTGTGAAAGATATTGGGTTCGAGCTGATAGGTTGATTTGTACGGCGGAACTTGTGGACAGACCTGGCAGAGTATTCACAATGGTGGAATACAGGGGCCCAGATGCGAGAAAGGTAGGCCTGGGATCAACTCGTTGTTTGTTTGACAGATGCTAAACTCGTTCCAGGTGTTTGAAAAAGATTTTGCTATGTTGATGAGCCTGTGCGTTTTATCTCTCCTCCCATTGTGCGGATGCTCAAATCGTTCTAGGACATTGAACGGACCTCAAATGTACGGCTACAACCTGTCGACAATTCCATCAATACTGGTATACAATGGTACGTATCTATTGGATGCCAAAGGTTGAGTTTCGCTGACTTGTTCCTTCAGAGCTGGTCCCGGCTGCGCAGGTGAATACAGGGCTTGTAGGCCGTATGTATTTGAATAGTATACGTGTAAGTAGTCAGTATAATATCCGAACACACTTGAATAAACTGTTCACAGCGGCAATTGAATTGCGGGGCAGAAGAGATGTGGTTGGATCCGAGGAGGGGAGTGTTTTGCCGTGGTCTACCGGGGCCAACCCCCTGGCTCAGTGTTTGGACTTTCCATAATGAGGAACTGCCTTTGACCGCAGAGCTCGTTCAGGAGGACATTTTATTGCGCTTCTTGGCGGGCTTCAAGTCGAAGCAAATTGATAATGTTGTTGTTGGTGGAGTTGCTTTTTCGCGTGTCTCGACTGCTGTGCCTGAACGAGTTCTTCGGCCGACGGTGATTTCGAGGTTGACCAACGCCCCCATCGCGGTCGCAAATAACACCTGGACAAGTTTTCATGACAGTCTTTCGGATCAAAAATTGCTGGCAGATGGGATGACAAGGTGGGTTTTGAATAAATCACCCACTCCTTCCCTTGAAGTTCCATCTGACACCTCGAGTAGATTCACACTTGATGGTAGAGGTCATCTTTGGTTGGAGTGCAATTTGGATGTAAAGGAGGCGTGGATGACACAAGCCTGGAGTATTTTTGGTGCACGTGGAATATCTATGGAAGAAGATATGAGTGTCTACCGTGTGTCCTCATTTGTTTTTTCCCACTCCCCTTCCATCTACTAACATCTTCCAGACCTTCTCTTCCCTCGCGCCTCGTTGTCTGGCAACCTTCAATACTCTCCAGCCCATCAACGATCCCGAAAACTGATCTATCTCTTTGTTCAACCACCTCCTTTTGACCTGGATGATGGCAGAACCTCTTCCATTCATTTCTGGTCCTTTGATGAAGACGGCCAGTCCCCGCTCTCACATAACCTTTGCCAAGAGTTTGGGCTTCCAATGATGCTCCGACTCTTTCGATCCTCCTCCTTCTCATATTCTTGGTCAAATGAAGTCTATGACTCCCTGCACCAATATCAGCTACTCCGAGGGTTCGACCCTTCCTTCACTGATTTTGCTCAATCTCTTGGATTTGACCAACACATCTTCCAACTGCTCAGCAACTCAGATCGATTTGTGCAGTTGAACCAAGGTTTGTTTCATCCATCTCCTCCCTTTGCCATTGTCTGATCTCCTCTGATTTCGTTGGCAGAGCCTCCCCTCAAGGATGGAGCCTCAACATCAACAGCACAAATCTCAGCACTCGAAGATCCCACGACAACTCACCCAGCTCAGAAATTATTGAAACCCACAACCTCCAGCACTTGCCAAACTACCCCTTCATGTCATGAAGTGCCGCTTTTCCCCCTATCTTTCCCTTTCTTAGCGCCCATTCCCCTTTCAGTGCCTGTTTGATACTTTGATGCCCACTAGATACCCAGTTCCCCTTTCCACATCATTCCCATCATTTCCTTCCTTGTTCTTTCACATTGTCTTCATAACTGATCCCATCTATTGTTCCCTTTGTTCTCCTTGTTCTTTCACATCATCTTCACAACCCATCCCATCCATTGTTTCCTTTGTTCTCCTTGTTCTTTTATACACAACAGTTACTCATTCTGGACTCGCTCTTATTCCATACCTGGACTACTATTGTTCTTTCCTTGTTCCCTATTATCTTTCTTTATTCTTGTGCAACTCATATTCCAGTATATAAGCTAGGCAGTTTACACCTGGTCCCTCATCTTGACCTCTTGTCATTGGGACCAGGTGAGTAGCTAATTCCATTTCTCCTTACCTGCAATATATCTAACTTGTCATTGGGACCAGCTCTTTACTTGCTCTTGCTCTCTGCTTGTTGTCTCTGCTATCTCTGTCATTGTCTCTGCTAGACGGCTTCTGCCGCCATTGTTTCTATATCTGAAGTCTTAGCGTCTAGCGCTTTCAGACATTAGGTCAAGATCCTTATTGCACTGACAGCCTAACCAGTGGTAATGTTGTCCTTGCAAGATCACCATGGCTTCCAAACCCTGTTCGAATCTCATTCACGCAGTTGATCCTGCAGACCAACATCACTGGCACCGCAACCCTGAAACCAATAACTGGAGAACTTGTGAACTCCAAACCTGCCCACATGCTGATCCTTTAAACTTGATCCCGCAAGCTCACCAGTTCAACGACGAATCAGAACTAGTACCACTACTGTCCCCCAGTCCTGCCCCCGTTCCTGAACCAGAAACCGATCTAACAGCCTCCACCGCCTTACTGTTTGTTGCACCACCCACTCCCATAGGTTCTGGACCAGCCACTCCACGACCTCTATCTGTTCTCTTGCATCAATCTCCATCTCCAACCAATACCACTGATTCCCACACCACTACTTCCACTATCTCCAGCATGTCTACTCAATCCGCTGCCAACACCACCCTTGAATCCCTCCTTTCCCGCCTCATTGATCAACAGCAATCCCAGCAGGCCCAGCTCAATGCCATCAAGGACGCCTTCAAAGCCAATAAAGATGAAGGTGCTGTCATCGCAAAGCCCGTCGTCTTCAAGGGCGATGCAGACGATGTTGCTAGGTTCCCACCTATGTTCAGGAACTGGGCCTCAGAACAGAAGGCATTGAGGATAAAAGAGGGGGCAGGTGTCACTCCAGAAGATGTTGGAAAACTGGACAACAGAAAAACTATCCAGTCTGTGTTGTCCTTCTGCGAAGGTGGAAAGGCTGGTCGCTGGGCGGCCAACTACCTAAAGCAAGCGAACACATCCATGACTGATGCGACTGTTCAATTTCCCTTCGAAGAAAAATGGGAGGTCTTTGAGAAGCAGTTTAAAGTCCGGTTTGGCACCGCCAACAAGAAGGTGGATGCCATCCGGGAGTTGAAACACATGAAGCAGGGAAGCAAGGCGGTCACTGTCTATAGCCAGGACTTCCGGGATGCAGGGGACAAGACAGGCCTCTCTGACACTGATCTCATGATCTGCTTCCAAAGTGGACTCAACCGGGAGGTAAAGAAACTCCTTGTGACGATGGACCTAGCCCAGGGAGACCCAAAGGACCTGGACGATATGGAGAATCGTTCATGCAGAGCTGAAAGGGCCCTAGGAGCAGAAGGGTTCAGCACTCAGAAACGCACCGAGACCACCACCACCACCATCAGTGCCACCAGTGCCGCTAATGCCACCCAGACCAACCTGGTTGGGGGTAATGGCAAGATCGATGAGGACTTTATGAGGGCCATGTGTAACCGTTGCTATGGCTGTGGTGCGACGGACCACACCAAGACTCAGGGAAATCACGGCCAGGAGCAGTGCCATCACTGCAAACACTTTGGACATTGCATGTCCGTATGCCAGGTTTAGGTCTTAGGCCCGCCAGGGTTGTCAGGATCAACTCGGCCATCCACTTCACCCTGTTCCCAGGGGAGACAGTCAACATTAGTGCCTCTCCACCTGATTCTACTGCCACCATTGCTTCCACTGTCCCCTCCACCCAAGTCTCCACCTCCTACACCCCTAGTTCCAATGCTGTAGCTTGTATTGCTGCCCTCCAGGACTCCCTCAACCAGCAGAATGCAATGATCCAGCAACTCATGGGTCAGAAGGATTTTTAAAGAGGGTGTCTGCCTTCGCCGCAGTGAAGACACCCGCACTGGTTCCCGTCTATGCCACTTCCTCGTATGATTCAATTCACTCCTGTACCATATCTACTACCTGCGAAATAAAACCTCTTTCTCACCACTTTCGCATACAAGTGAAATTAAAAGGAAGGCAACATCAGATGGAAACTGCAGCCATGATCGACAGTGGGGCAACTGCCCTATTTCTTGAAAAATCCTTCGTCTCGGCTCTTGAAATCAGCACCTCTCCCTTACAACATCCTATCCAGGTTCACAACATCAACGGGACCCTTAATCAGGCTGGGAGTATCACACACTTTGCTCAACTCAGACTTACAGTGGATGGAACAGAGACTTGGACGGACTTTTTGGTTACGGAACTGGGAGGGGAGAATATTATCCTCAGGCTTTCTTGGTTACGGAAGACCAACCCACAGGTTGACTGGGAGAAGGGATGAGTTTCAGTGCCCAAGCCTAAAGTGACTATTGAGGAAGTAGAGGATGAAGACTGGTGGGCAGGCATGGGTAACCCACCTCTTTCTGACTCCATTATCGAATCTATCCACGCATCCGTCATTGAAGACCCTCCTACACATTCTGAAGCTAGTCCACCCCTCTACCATGTCAGGGCAAACCGCATGACCTGAAGAGCTCTGGTAAAGAAGGGTATCTTGGGAGACTGTCATGATGACTTGTGGATCGCAGCTGGATACACCTACTCGCAACAAATCGCAGAAGAGGCCAGTAGGAGTAAGCTGAAACAGTTGTTCGAGGAGATGGTTCCACTGGAATATTGGGGGTCCAGGAAATTATTTTTGGAGGAGGAGTCCGAGCACTTGCCAGCTCACAAGCCCTGGGACCACGCCATCGAACTGGTACCAGGGGCCCCACAGACAATGAAAACCAAGGTCTATCCACTCTTGATCAACAAACAGGAAGAGCTCAACAAGTTCCTCGAAGATAACCCACGTAAAGGTTACATCCGTCCCTCCAAATCCCCTCTAGCTTCCTCTGTCTTCTTTGTCAAAAAGAAGGATGGCAAACTATGCTTTGTCCAGGACTACCGAAAACTCAATGAATACACGATCAAGAACCGCTACCCTTTACCTCTCGTCACTGACATAGTCAACCATCTACAAGGAGCCAATACTTCACCAAGTTCGATGTTTGCTGGGGCTACAACAATGTGCGGATTAAAGAGGGGGATGAATGGAAGGCCGCTTTTGCGACAAATTGAGGGTTGTTCGAGCCCAAGATTATGTCTTTCGGTCTCACAAATTTCTCTGCCACATTCCAATCACTCATGAACTCCATCTTTGCCAACCTGATCACCCTAGGGAAAGTTGCAGTATACCTGGACAATATTCTCATCTTCACCAGCACCTTGGAGGAACACCGAGTTCTGGTCAAGGAGGTTCTTGCTCGGCTCCAGAAACATGACTTATACCTTCGTCCCAAGAAATGCCAATTTAAACAGACAGAGATTGAGTATTTGGGACTTATTATTAGCGAAGGACAGGTACAAATGGATGGAGACAAGGTTAAGGCAGTTCGACACTGGCCTATACCCCATAACCTCCAGGACGTTTGAGGATTTCTAGGCTTTGCAAACTTTTACCGTTGCTTTATCCGAGACTTTGCCAAGATTGCATGACCCCTCAATGACCTGACCCGTAAACATATCAGCTTCAACTGGGGAACTTAGCGACAGGATGCCTTTGATCAACTCCGCACCGCCTTCACCTCCGCACCCATCCTCATGCTCTGGCACCCGGATTGACCCACATGAATCGAAGTAGATGCCTCTGAATACGCCACAGGGGGGGTCCTGTCACAGAAACTGGAAGATGGACTCTGGCACCCCATTGCCTTCCATTCAGCCTCTATGCAACCCGCCGAGAGAAACTATGAGATCTACAATAGGGAGATGCTTGCTATCATAGATGCACTAAAAGACTGGCGGTATTTGAAGGCCTCCCCTCTCCATTCGAAATTCTCACCGATCACTCCAACTTAGAGTTTTGGAGGACTGCCCAGAATCTCAGCTGACGACAGGCCCAATGGGCCCTGTACCTGTCCTGCTTTCACTTCCTTCTAGGCCACTGACCAGGCAAAGCTAACACCCTCTCTCTTGAATGGGTGGTCACCAAGTCCCAGATAGCGATGACAACCAACAGAAGATCGTCCTAGGGCCTGAGGTATTCCTAAAGATTGCAGCGACAGGCCTGGTAAGCCCCCTAGAGGAATGGATTAGACAGGCTTCAGAATGGGAGGCAGAAGTTGTTGAATCCGCGGCCTAGATCATAATCAGTCCCGGTTCACTTCTCCCGCAGTATGATTATGCGGGACAGTACTTCGTATCTGTTCCATTGTTCCATATTCTCCATATGTACAATTTCTATTAGATATCTCTTTATGGCAGTTACATTCATTCTACATGTATATAAGCTGGTAGTTCTCTACGTGAATCTACAGTGTGCTTGAGCTTCTACGTCTCGCCTCTATAACTCTCTCAACTCTCCTGGTAAGTAGTAGTTGTAGTAATGTAGTAGTCCACTGCGCTAGGCGTCATGCCGGCTCTACAGGTTATGGGCCCCGGTTAGCCCTACTACATTGACGAGCGCCGTGATGGCTGCTGTCAACAATGAGCGCCCTTGTGGCCGCTGTTACTAGTCGATGACGAGCGCCCTCACAGGCTGCTGTCTATGGCTAACTAGGCTACGCCTGTACATGCCATCGAACTCTTCATTGAGTGTTCGATTTATGGCATTGATGTATCGTCCTTCGACGACATCGGATCTTACGGATCCAGTGCTCATCATTGAGCATAGCGCCCATCATGGCTGCTTACCCTGTGTTTTGATTAGACGCATGCTGATGCTGTCTTTTCACAGATCCAAAACCCAAACCTTTCGATCAATATGCTCGATCTCCAGAAATACTTCGGAAAGGACCTCTTCAACGGCAAGTACTTCTTAGAGAGGTACGAACCTGCCATGGAAGGTGTCTCCAAGACCGAGGGCCTTTGGGAATGTCTCATCGGTGAATGGAAGGATATTCCTCCTCCAGAAGGTTCTACCCACTCTAGGACCGTTGGCACTGGTGACGATGCCAGGACGGAAACTACTACCACTCCTCCTTCTGAAAAGGAAGTTGAGGACTGGGAGGAAAAACGTCTTGCGTGGAAAAGAGCTAACTCCCAACTCAAAGGGTTCATGCAACTTACCCTTACCCGTGACCTATACATTCCTCTCAAGGA